>VXAD01007405.1:554258-772980 GCA_013399195.1 Dicrurus megarhynchus
AAAAAAAAAAAAAAAAAAATCCCTCACAGAAAGGAACTATTCAAACTGCCTTGCAGCACAAAACAAGGATAATTTAAATTCACATTAAATTCCCAGATTTGCACTCATATGTGATTTAATTTTGAAATGACCTTCAAAAAGTTTATCCCAAAAAAATGAAAAATGCAACTGAAGGCTTTCGTAACAAAATACCCCTTATTTTTCACTTCTTTGCAATCAATCCATATTCTTTCTTGCTTTTTTTGAAGTGGTGTTTATTCAGACTATTTGAGCTGGTGGGATGGGGGAAATGGGAAGGATGTCTGTCTTTGGGAAAAAAGTCTATGTGACATTCAGCAGAATATGTGTTTGCTGGACTGTTCTTTTACTATTGTTGCAGGACCACTAAGGTTTACTTAAATAACCAAAAGTTTCAGAGAGGCCAGGTGCCTTATATTATATGCTTGAGTGTTCCTTCCTGACTGAGTTGCTTTTCCCATTAGAATTTTTTGTCCCATTCCCATTTGAGGTTTGTTTCCTGTTCCTTTTCATTTCACCTTAGCTTTTCATGCAATGACATCCAAATAGAAAGAGACAGTCATTGCCATGGTTTGCACTCTAAAACTGAACTTCCTGGCTTTTATGGCTCATAATCAATCCCATAATGTCCTGTGATTTGTATGTATGAGTGGCAAGAAGTAAAAGGGAGTTTATTTTGCCTGTATGCAGACAGGCCAACTTTCACACATTAGGAGCAGCAACTAATCACCCACAGCATTTCCTAAAGTTTATGGTGCTGGCAGACAGCTGTTTTTGTTCCAATGTGATGGTTTCTTTTCAGACTCCTGCTGCCAGCAGTGTCTCAACCACTTTACTAGTGCTCCATGCACCGTACATCCTGGACTACTGCCTTTAAAGCTCCTTCCTACTTTATACAAACAAAAGCAAACTAGTCTGCCAACAAATACTAAGGAGACAGATATATTGTTACTGTAGCCATATGCTCTATGAAAGGGAATTTTCAGTTACCAACACTTAGAACTGAAAGAACAAAATAATGGTACATAGGCATGCATCCCAGGTCCTTCAAAAAAGATTTTACCCTTATCTTTTGTTTTGACTTTTACCCCCTTTTAAATTTTGGGCCTTGGAGGGATGAAAATTCACTAAATCTACTGCTCATGATATAGGAATTTTAAAAAAGTTACCTATATTCTCTGAAAGTTAACCAATATTACTGTAAATGCATTTGTTCTGCATATGTTATAAATGTATAGAAGCTAGGCCTTGCCCAAGCAATTGTTGATGACAATATTTAATAGCTCTTTAGTATTCGACTTGATTAACATGTACCTTAAGAGACTGGGGAAGCATTCGTTTCATCTCTGCAATGCTTTGTCTATAATCTCCTGTCTGCAAACTTGTTCTGATGCTTCTTGTCTTCAAAGGCTTTGAAAGTGTGTCCTTGAAGCTGAGAATTTACCCCACTGCTGACAGTGCAAGTGTCTGTCTTTAAACAGAACTGGTGTGGGAAGATTGGCATCTCACGCTGTGGATAGCATGAGGTTGAGCCCGCAAACACTGGTCAGCCTGAAGATAAAACTTTCTAGAAAAGAAATATGTGAAAACCTTAACAAATTCGGCAGATCTCTGAACTGCAGTCAATTACTAAATGCAGGAGAAGAAGCAAGTGGATTGAGGAAGGAGAAAAATTCCCTTTAATCAAACCATTAAACAATCATCTCCGACTAATGAGGTGTAAAACTCTGAACATTTCAAGTGGGTTCACTTTCCTTCTCTCCCACTGATACAGACACATTTGCAATCATGTATATTTGTTCAGTACAGTCATGCTGGTTTTAACTTCCATCTAATTATTATTTATATGATAATAGTTTCTAGGAGCCCAGTCACAGACCAGAAGGCTGCTGTGCTAAATATTTTTTGCAACACTTGCAAAAAAATGTATTGAACCACAAAGATGATAGGAAATCCACCCAATAAATTCAGTGTTGGTTTTGCAGTTGGTTTTATCATGCTTCTAATTAATCTGCTACCAAAAAAGGACAGTAGCAAGCCTAATTTAGTAAAAATCAAAACCCCCTCAATCTTCAACATTGCATGATTTGCCAAAGAATCTAAATGTAAGTTACATTTTAAAATTCACTGAAAAGCTTTAAGTATTCTGTTAGAAACCTTACAACCACAGGATCAATAAGTAATGGGTGAAGGCATTACTTTATTTGTCTTTTATGTGAGCAGTTGTGATTACATGAAAAAAAAGAACAAGTCCCTAATGCAGGAATTTGAGTGAAATTCTGTGGGTCCTCCATTATACAAGAGCTCGAACTTGTCAGTTATAATGGCCTTGTGTTACATCTAAGGGACATAGATTTAAAGAAACTGAAATAAATGAATAAATAATGCTTCTTTTGGAAAGTACCTAATGCACAAAAGAAAACATTGTCCCAAAAGACACCAAAAAGCACTTTTCTCAAGCAGGAAAGAGTGCTTGGCTCTTGCAGAGCTGCTGGAAAGGATTGTCAGAGACTACTTAACTAGATGTCAAGGGATGTCCTTCCTCCAGGGGAGTTTGGGTATTAGGAAAAAATTTCTTCACAGAGAATGTAACCAGGCATTGGAGCAGGCTGCCCAGGGAAGTGGTGGAATCACCATCCCTGGAAGTGTTCCAAAGGCGTATGGATGTGGCAGCTGGGGAATGTGGTTTAGTGGTGAACTTGGAAGTGCTGGGTTAACAGTTGGACTCAATGATCTTGGAGGTCTTGTCCTACCTAAATGATTCTATGATTCGTCAGGTGGTGTGTCCAATGGCTCAAAGACACTGGCAGAGCTCCTGCCATGCTCCTTTCCACGACAACGTTGGAGTTACCATGATCAGACAGTACCTGTGCCTCAGCTGGAGAACAGCCTTTGGTCCCAGCAATACCTAGCACAATGGAATGTTATGGTGGTGATGGGTTTGATAATCGGGGGGGAGGGAAGAAAGAAGATATATCATGGCCACATTTTAACTGCTAGCCACAGGGCACAGTATAGCCATAGTTGTGGGTGCAAAGCTGGCTAAATACAGCAGGCACTGGAAACCACTTCGACATCAACTAGATTCCTGTTTAATGCTTTAGGTGTATTCCTACTGGGAACGGTGCCTGCTGGCTTGTTTTAGGACTCAGGCCACATTAGGCAGAGCATCACTCTAGACCCCAGAGAGATGTATCCCCTCCAACAAGCCCAGCGAGCACAGCCTCAGCAGAACTCTGCTGGGTGTGATCTGTCTCTGCTCCCCTCCTGAGCTTTGTTTTCAGCCAGTGGGCAGATTTCCGCCTGCCCAGAGGAAAACAAACATCTCTAGTGGTTCTGCTTCTGAAATCTCAGGGGTCCCCCGCTGTTAGCTGTCTGCCAGAGGAAGATCACTGTGCCTCAGTAGTGGAAACACGGGCTCAGAATTAAAGGCAAGAGTAAAGCTGAGGCCCTCCTATGGGGCCACGTAATAGCATCCATCCTATGGATTGGCACAAAGCTGGACAGATAACCCTTGAGAGGCACCCTTCATGTCAGGCCCCTGACCTGGGTGTGCCTGCGCTCCTGGGATCCTCTTGCAATCAAAGAGGCAGCAAACCTCTCCTCTGAGCTATCTGCTGGATGCTGTGCTGTTTCTGCACTGGCTGCCTAGGGAGCCAGCATCCCCTGTCTGGAAACATAAAGGTCTTAAATGCCTTAAGTAGATCGTGTGAGACTCCCTCCTCTGCTCCACCTCATCAGAGGGTTGGCAATTGGTGGTAACACACACAGGTGAGAGGAGAACAAAGGAAAACTCCTTTATTTCTGGAAGAAGAAAAAGAATGCTCTATTTTTCTTTTAAAGTACGCAGGATTACCAATTCATTTATTCATAGTACTTGGGTTTTAATCTGTCAGGGAATAATGACCCATTATTTTATACTTATGGGAAATGACACTTTCTAGTACCTGGTATTTGCAGCTGTCAAATTATATATGTCAGCATCTGTCACTCTCCAGCGTTACTTAACGAATGAGTTTTGCATATCCCAATGAGCTTCTACTAGAATGGAGAAAAATATTAACACCTCTTCTGGCAACTGTACAGACTGACTGCTTTTTTGGCATATCCACTTCTGCTCTGTATAGTCTTACCATATAAAACCTAGGCTGCATTGTTTCAAAGATTGTAACGGGCCTATTAAATACACTAACATACATTTCTGCTTCAATGGACTATTTTGCTTTCCTAATTCCATTGACTTAATGAAAAATGAAAATGACAGTGTTAAATCAGAGAGAGTCACAGAGAATCACAGAGTAGTTAAGGCTGGAAAGGAACTCTGGAGACGATCTAGTCCAACCACCCTCAAGGCAGGGTCACCTAATGCAGGTGACACAGGAACCTGTCCAGGTGGGTTTTAGATGTTTCCAAAGAGGGATATTCCGTGACCTCCCTGGGCAGCCTGTTCCAGTGATTGGTCAGCCTCAATGAAAAGAAGTTCTTCCTCATCTTGAGGTGAAACTTCTTGTGGTTTAGTTTATGGCCATTGCTCCTTGTCCTGTCTCTAGGCACCACTGAAAAGAGTCTGGCACCATCCTCTTGGCACCCACCTTTGAGATATTTATATGTGTTGATGAGATCTCCTCTCAGTCTTCTCTTCTCCAGACTAACCAGGCCCAGATCCCTTTAGTCTCTCCTCAAGAAAGATGTTCCAGACCTGTAATCGTCTTTGTGGCTCTCTGCTGGACCCACTCCTGTAGCTCCTGGACCTTACTTGGAGTATCCAATTTATAGCTGATCTATACACAGAGGCAAGACTCTTCTTTGGTAGATATTCTTTACATAAGCTCACAGAAAGAACCTTTACCTTTCTTTGTCACAAATTATTCGTATTTTTCTACACTGCAAACTGATACAAACTTTAAAAAAACAACTTCTCTGCTGCAACATAGAGCAGTTTACCTAGCCACTATTAACCAACACCAAGTGGGCAAGCACACCATTAGCACAAAGGAACAACTTTGCTTTGAAGGCTCATTGCGTCACTGTGATTTAAGTAAAGCAAGAAAGGACAGAAGCCAGACAAGTCAAAGAGCAAGCAACAGGCGATGCTGCTCCAGGGAGGAAGGATGTTTTTGCCATGCTAAAAGGCATATTAGTATTTCTTGATTTTTTTTTTTCATATAAGACAGACTCCAATGACAACTCATAATCTTCACTAATGAGCTTTCCAGGATCACCGGGGCTTTTGAGTTCTTCATGTAATCCATTGGCAGGACCCTGTCTTAGAGACATGAATCTACCCTCAGGCTAGAAACTTTGGTCTAGGCCCTTTGCTGCAGTATGGACCATAACCTGTCACCTTGATTTTAGGGAAGATGGCTGTGGTACATTGAAGCAACTGTATTTTTTAATATTGTGTTCTGTGCATTCTAACATGATGTGTTAACTTTTCTCACTGGAAACTCTGTGAGGGTAAAGTGTTATGTCCTCAAATGAGTCATGCAGAGGAAAATTCCTGTTGAACTTTCATGTCCAGACACAGCTGCTCCTCGTATCAGATACAAAACCTAGGTATTTCAGAACCAGTCTCTGTATTTTAAAGAGGATCCTGTTTGTTGGGATTCCCTACTCTGATGCATGGCAGTTGCCAAATCTCAGTACACTATTGGCACGTAACAATTCTCTGAGCCTATGTGTTTTCCATGGCTAAACACATGGAAGTGCTCAGGGCCAGGCTGGATGGAGCTCTGAGCAACCTGGTCTAGTGAAAGCTGTCCCTGCCCATTTGAGGGACATTGGAACGAGATGATCTCTAAGGTCCCTTCCAATCCAAACCATTCTGTGATTCTATGATTGAAACACTGAGTTAGCAACAAGTAGGACTGATCTGCCAGAAGCCTATTCCCACCTTGTTTCCTGCTTAGACATACTTTTCTGCAGTTCAAATAGATGAAAATGGATGCACCACAAAGGGTTGGAAGTTACTGAATCTTTCCTTACACTGAATTGAACCTCATATTGTCACAGCTGAGTCCTGAAGATTTCATGAAGTTTCCTGCTGATGAAACTGGTGGATGCCACCCACAGACAAGAGAAATCCCTACAGACAGCTGAGAACTGAAGGACAAGATAGTGAAACTCATCATCCTGCATAAAGTCCTAGAAAATAAAGCTGGCTCCTAGTTCCAGTTTACTCATACCCACAAACATCTGTGTCATTACACAATACATTTAATCACGGAAATAATTTAAGTTGTTCCCTTGCTCATACCATTTTAATAATTGAGCAGAAAATCAGCCCTGATATGCTTCTTTCCCCATAGTATTACATATGAAACAATATATGGCTGTGAGCTAATGGCCAAAATGGAAAGCCAAGATGAAGATAGAACAATACTACAAAGGAAAATAAATCATTGATGTCATGAGTTCACCAAGTACTGCTATTAAAAAAGGAAAATGATTTTCTGAAATTCTTCTTCTGTTGTTTCCCTGGCCAAAGCTGGTTATCAGATTCAAACTGGATATATGAAATTGCTTCATATCCTGAAAGTCAAATTTTCAGCAAAATTGCTATTCTTAAATAGCACTTCTTGGACTACTTAAGGACTCATGGAATTGTCTGATATACCCTAATAACAGTGATTCCAGTTATTTGTTTTGGAAGTTGATTTTTTTCCCCAAGCCCTTCATTTATGCTTGTATTGACAAAAGAAAAAGAAAGAAAAAAGAAGTACCAGTATTCATAAGGATTGGAACACATTTTAGCAATATTTCAGATATTAGCCATGGGATTAATCTGAGTGAACAGATATCTCCACTGTAGATGTCTTCTATCTCTCAACTAATCAGCTTTGGCTTCCTCAATATAGAAAGGAATAGAGGCATTACAGGCACAACCTTAAAGGCAGCATCTAAAATACATATTCAGTGAATCTCGCTACACATCTAATTTTCTCCATTAATGAAGGAACAAACACGGAGAAATGACATGAGCTGTAAGCATCTATGTGACAGAAATCTAAAGTAAACTCAGAGGAATTCTATGATCAGAAAATACAAAGATTAATGAGAATCAGGTTACGCTCAGGTTTATAGGTGATCAGCTCTGCACTTATACGGAAACCTGAGTACTCGGTGCTCCTCTTTATGGAATACTGTATGCAGTAGGGATTATTTGAGCAGCATGCTTAATGGGGAATAACGAAGTTTGCTAGAATAAATAAATAAGCAACAAGAAATCTCAAGAACAAAGATGAGCATGTGGATAGTTGATCTCAGTTGGCAAAGGCTCAAATTAAAGCACTTCAGTGAAATCACCGATAGTAAACCATGAAATCAGAGCCACTGACCTGAAGCACAGGCTAAACCTAGCATTACAATATTTTTACTCTTCTAAAATGCTTAAAGACAGTTTCCTGTTTTAGCCATTTGGACATTAATTCACCATGTTTTAGTGTGCCTACAAGACCTTTTTCAATTGGGCAAATCACCAAAGTAAAATATAAACCAGCAGTGAACTAATGTAGTTTGTGTGGCATTAAAGAACATGCATGATAAATTTTGGATTTTAAATACAATAAATCAGTCATTTAAATTTAATATAAGCTGCATAATTTAATTCTGCTTCATTAGCCTATATAAACACAATAAAATCTGTCAAATGCAAACAAAGGGCCTCCTAGAGGTGATATTTTAATTGTAATAAAACTGTCATCTAGATTAAGAGGCCAGCTGAACAATTAATTTCTTCATAGATGTTAACACTGTTCTAGAAAATGAGCTTTAGCTTTAATTTCTCCTGATGCCTTTGTGCTCAGGAAACAAGAACTTTGCTTGCAGTAGAAAGCAGAAACAATCTGCTCCATAGCCCTAGGACCACATCAGAATAAAAAGGAGAGAGTGGGAAGGTCTGGCTTATAGAATGAAGCTCTGCCTCTACTACTTCCTATTGCATTTAACATAAATGGGCCTTTAGCTTAGAGATGGGATTTAGGGAAAGACCTTTTAACCTAGTCAAACATCATCCAATACGCTTTAGCCAGGTAGGAAGAGGGGGTTTTCCCTGATGCCCCCTGCATGGACCAGGGCACCACAAACACACCTGGACTGCCCTGGCATATTGCCTCCCACAGGAGTCCCTGTTCCCTCAGACCAGGGGTAAGTTACCACTCAGCAACACACACTCATTAACAAAATTGTACCTGCATTTCCTTCTGCTTGCCAGTGGGAAAAAGGATATTGGTTTTGGGGTTTTTTTTTCCCCCCCTTAAACTTGTGGCTTAATTTAGTTGGTTGAGAAGCAAAACACTCAGCTCTTCCACTGATTGGCTTTAATTGCTTCACTAGATGTCTTTCAGCTGGTAACTATGAAATATTCACAAGTGACAGAATCTAATTCCAGCTGGGACAGTTGACTATCAGAGTCTAATTTTGTTGAATTTACCTTCCCCTCTCCTCTCTCATCCATATACATTGGTGCTGCTCTTCCATATTTTATTGCTTCATCCCAGATCCTCTGTAGCCTATACAGGGAAAAAAAGCAGTGAGGGCCTCTTTCATCAGCCTGTTGTTAAAGAACTAACCTGCACTGAAGGAAAAAAACATCTTCTGCGTTAAAGAGTTATGTGAAATTGTTTACCTTATCCTTTGAATTTTAATCCCTAAAAGCATTTCTTCCCTAAAAATAGAGCTGCATACTTTCTAAGCCATTTAGCAGCCAGACAGAAAAGCCACCAATGTGCCTTTGACTCTGTTTTATTAATATCACATTTAAAAAAGAAATATCTCTGTGCTCCTCTGAGTGACAGAAACAATATAAAGATTTAACAGGGGACAAGAAGCATCGTAATTTCTTCACCAAAGAAAAGAATTTGCCACGGATTTTATGGGTGTATTTACAGTTCTTCAAAACTACTTTTTAAACTGTGTCAGTTTCTTGGATTTCTTCATCCCTGGGCTGGGTATCTCTGCTGTATGCAGGGGCCAGCAGCTGCTCTTTTGTTTGACTAACTGGACACCTGATTCTGCCAAAGCCATTAGCCAAAACATAGCCCAAAAGGAACAGTGAGAGCTTAAATTTCCAAAGGTTGCGATTTCTAGTACTAAAATAGCCCCAAACTTTCTGACAAGTTCCTCCTGCATTGCCCCCAATACCTGCACACTTGTCCCCCAAATGCAGGGGAGGCTTGGGTCCTGGAGCCAGTGCTGCTCCCTGCACTGGGGGAGCCCAGAGAGGTGTTTGCAAAGTTGCCCATGGAACAGGTTAGACACATCCCGATGATTGGTACAGTCCCCTAGTGTTTTCCCTCCCTTCCTCAATGCATAGCCCTCCCTGCCAGGTATTGGGTCTTGGAGCAGAGAGAACGTCCATCTTCCTATGACCCAGACACAATTTTTTAACAGAAGAAATGTTCTGGAGGATAAAGTGCTGTATTGGCCTTACTAGAAAAACTAGTGAAGAAGTCTTTCACATATGTAAGACACTTATTGAATCAGAGAATGATTTGGGTTGGAAGGGACCTTAAAGATCATCTAGTTCCAGCCCCCCTGCAATGGGCAGGGACATCTTTCATTAGACCAAGTTGTTCAAAGCCCCACTCAACCTGGCTTTGAACACTCCCAGGGATGGAACATCCACAACTTCTCTGGTCAGTCTGTTCCAGTACCTCACAACCTGCACTGCAAAGGATTTCTTCCTAATATCTAATTTTAAACCTATCCTCTTTCAGTTTGAAGCCATTGCCCCTTGTCCTGTCACTACACGCCCTTGTAAAATGTCCCTCTTCAGCTTTTCTTGTAGGCTCCCTTCAGGTACTGAAGGTACTACCGTAAGGTTTCCTCAAAGTCTTCTTTGCTCTGTGATGAACAACTCCAAATCTCTCAACCTGTCCTCATCAGAGAGGTGCTCCAGCACTCTGGTCACCTTCATGACCCTCCTCTGGATTCACTTCAGCAAGTCCACCTGAACCAAAACATTTCCACGTCCCTCTGATTTTCGTTGTTGTGGTTTTCTTAGCCCTCAGAGGACCCTTGAAGATTCAGAATTAAATGGCCTGTATATTAAAATAAATGTCTTGCAGGGTTACCAGATCTCTAGATATCACCCTTATTTTGTAGATGATAATAAACACAGTTTGTGCAAATCAAAAAGCCATGAGACAATTTTAACAAGTTCAGGATGATGGGTTTCTGTCCTTGAGAAGCACAACCAGCCAGCTGTTGGGCACAGTGGGAATGGGAAGGGGAGAGCTCCCCACCACAGCCAGCCATCATGCTGCCCCCAAACTCCTCTTCAGGCTCACCTCCTGGGATGTTGTCTGTGCTCATTTCTTCACTCAGCACTTGCTGGGCTGAGGGGATGGAAGAGGGGCTCAGGTGTCCCTCCTGCTTGCATGGCCCTGCACCCCGCCCCAGCAGGTACCAGAGCTTCTTCAGCATCACCCCTTCCATGGCCCCAGCTGTTCCCAAATGTTTCTGTGTTCACAGAATCCAGGCTAAGGCTGTAAGCCATTACAGATAATTTCAGCCTCTAGGGAAAATGTAAAGGTTCTCTCTAAACTGGTCACATCCCAGGTCGAGCTGGGAGTGGGGTGCAGGAGCACACACTGGCCCATGCCTCGTCCTCTGAGGTGCCTCCAGGGCTTCCTGGAGCCCTGGGGCCTCTCTGCACAGAGGAGTGCAGCCAAGCCCAAGACACCCCTTTTTAGAGGCAGCTGAGTCCCTGAAACAGGTTGGGATCCCAAAAGCCTATGAAGTACTTTGACAAAGTCCACCCAGCATCTTTTCACACTGGCATGATTGTATAGCTTCAGGGAGTCTGTTTTTAGCTGGCCACTTCAGACAGGAACCTGGATAAACACAGTTCTGTGCAAATATTAGGATAGTGTGCATGCAAACAACCATATCATTCAGTTCTCCTCAAAGTCAAAAGTCCCTGGAGCAAACATTGATAATTGCCTATGTGAGAGCATGATGTCATTTTTAAAATGAATTTAAAGGCAATAATGAGCTGCAGTAAAACCTTCCAAAGATTTGGTGTCAAAATGTCTCATCACAGAGACTGTCACACTGCGGTCAGTTTATATAGGGCTGGCAATTGTTTAATACAATTAAATATAGAACAATACAGTCAGCTAATGTCTTTGAACTTTATGAGGGTACTATCAGCTGAAATCACTTGGTTTAAGTAATTAATATAAAACTATGATTGGAAAACATTTTTCCCTTTCTTTGTGCTGCCTTTTGTTTTCCTGGAGTTTAAAATTACCCTGTTTGTCTTAGCCTTTCATTCAGCAAGAGAAAGATGGAATAATTCCTGCATCTTTTTATAGCAGAAGGTAGTACTGTAAATAAAAGCAGTTACAAATTCATCACAAGGGGTTTAAGTTTGTTGCATCAAGCTCTTCCTAAAATAGCTGTGAGTCATCCATACTCCCGCTGGCACATTACAGTTTTTACCCATTGGGAATCTTTAAACACTCTCTCACATACTTTTTGGTTTAATGCTAGACTGAAACCAAGCAGTAGGGCAGCAACCAGCCACTTCCAACTGGTTGAAATTCAGCAAGTTTTTATTCTGATCACTTAACATAACTGCAAGTCACTTGAGGCACCTGTATAATTAATAGTATGCTTGACACTGTTAGGTGAAGTACCAGCAATAGCAATGATGCCTTTAAGCACTGACATTGGTATTTGTATCTTCTTTGGCTTTAGAGATGTATCAAGGTCTGTTAAATGTATAACAAAATTCATTCAGCTACATTCAAACACATGTAGTTCTTCTGTTTAGTAGAACCAAGGGCATGGGGTTTGTTCTGCAGTTCAGGACAAATGTCCCTGGCTGTAGTACACTGGCTATTACATACCTAAGGAAGAAGAGATTTTTCCTGTCGTAGAACCTCCAGACTGAAGTTAAAAGAGTGACATCTAGATCAATATTAATGAGTAGTCGCATCTCTTGGCAGTAGAGATTCTTATCTTTGGATACTCAATGAATGTAAGATATGATGTAAGAGCAGCTCCCACTAAAATAAGTTGAATTTTTTTTGTACAGATATCATGGGATCAAGATTTCATCAATATATCAAATGTAACTGCTAGCAACAGAATTGAGAAGGAAAGTATTTCCCTCTACTTTGATAATTTGTGAGGTTATGTTTTTTTTTCTATCCAAAAAGGAATTGGAGAATCACATTTACTAAAATTTCCATTGTCCAGTGGCCTGAAGTATTTTTCTTTGGGCAGGGAGGAAAGAAGAAAAAACAGAAAAAGGAAGATTAATAAAATGGAAATAATGGATTTGGTTCTGTCTATAGATGCTTAAAAGACAAATTTTAACTTTTTATATGGTCATGGAGATATTTCAGTTTCAGCTGACTTGTGTATGGCAGCATGCAAAAACAAATTTAATGGCAAAACTTTTGTTTATACAGTGGGAGTACAAGAAGGAAATGTAGGTCAAAACCAACAAAACCTAGCTGAGATTTCTCCTGTTTTGTTTCACCCCCACCTTTTCATGGCATAGTGCACAGGAAAACTCCTGGACTCAAAACAATCCTCATCCATCATTTAGGAAATGCAGAAGCAGAAGTGCTGTGGGAAAATGCAGAGGTCTCTTTTTTCACTTGTACTTGGATTTAACGACTGGGATTTTCCTACCAGATAAGCCAGTGTGAAAAAAATATACAGGGGAAATTTGGGACAAAGTCACTGGAAAAAATAAGTAAAGATCACAAGTCTATCAAATATTGGGTATGCTTATATTAAAGGGCAATGCAGTTTTACAGGCTGAGACCCGGGGATTTCATTATTTCCTTATAAGCCAACTAAACCAATGTAAATTACTTTTTAATTAATTCATGTATTTTTCCATTGAAGAGATAGAAACTTCTAAAAAATACGTTAAAGGGTATATTTAGGGATTTCCAGTTGTTCCAAAAATTCTTTTCTTAATCCAGAACTGGACACCACATACGTTATAAAATAAATGAATTGAAGGCAGCTTGTGTGTGTTATGTGCTCTACAGTAGTCAAATGACTGTCAGAAAGAAAAAAAAATGTACTTGAGGAGAAAATACCTTTCTACTAAAGAAAATTAAGGTTCATATGTCATTGAAGTTTATTAAATCTGGGCTCAATGTCATGTTTCACCTTGATCCTTCAGATTCCAGTAAAAGATTGATTGGTTTTTTCCCAACAATTAAACTCCCCTGCTATTCTTACAATCATGCAGAATGATACCAGTTAGATTAGTAATAAATTGCTTACATTTTTTCTGAGCATGAGGTCTGTTGATTTTGTAACACTAAGCATTTTCTTTCTTTTCTCTGTCCTGTATTTTTGGCTATTTAAGCCATACAGAGTCATGTCATGTATTTGCTGTATGACAAATTTTCTATTTCTATTCTAACCACACTGGCTATGTTGGAGGTAGAATATGTGGAGAGGGGCCACTGTTCTGTGGCTTTATCTTCAACTTTTTCTGGTCATTGCACACAAAGACAAAAAATTTGCAGACAAAGCTATTTCTGTGAAAAACTGAGATATTTCTCTTTGCTTGGAGAACAGAATTAAGCCCCCAGCAGAAAAATCAGCAGTGCTGCATAGGAGGAAGTTGTATGTGATTTAATGAATGAAAGCACAGTTTATTTTTTCCCCTTGTGAAGAACTACCTGCCATAACCGTTTTACTCTTTAGCTTTATGTCCACTTTTGTCTTCCTCTTCCACATTTTTTTACCATTTTCTCTGAGTGCTTCATTGGAGTCCTTGAGGAGATACCTCTTCCGGGCTGGCTCCCTGGGAGTTGCCTGTGCTCAGTGCAAGAGGGACAGAGAGATACAGCTCAAGAGGGCAGGTTCTGCAGGTCCTAAAACACATGTCCAAGAGAGGTGGATGAATTCTCCTCTGAAGGTTTCCGGCATTCTTTTAATCAGAGAATGAAAGTTTAAGCCAGCCCATTTTTAGGCATATGAAGATGGTTCCCACTTGGACTGAACAGGATGGGCATAAATAACCTGTCCCAAACTGGTGAAGTAATTCATCTGGTCTTTTGCCAGTCTGAGATACAGAGATCTGGTTGCTACAGCAGTTGAGAAGAGCTTCAAAGCAGTTATTTCCCACTTAAATTTTTCAGTCAAACTATGAAGGCTTACAAATTAATTCCCAGATGGCATGAGAGGAGCTGCTAATAAAATACTTTTTTTCTTCTTCCTTCACCTCTTTAGTTTTAAATAAAGCATGGATAACCAGCTCAGACTGGGCATCTCACCTTTAAACTGATACAGTTACGTCCAGTTTTCAATCATACCTCTAGCTGCAAGAAAGCCTGCAAGCTGATTTGGTGAATCCCATATGCATAGCGACTGCTGTTTTCTCACATGGACAAAATCCATGACCATAGAATCATTGGATCATTTAGGCTGGAAAAGACCTCTAAGATCATCCAAGTCTAACTATTAACCCAGCCCCTCCATGTTCACCAACAAACCATGACCGCAAGTGCCACATCCACATGCCTTTTGAACGCTTCCGGGGATGGTGATTCCACCACCTCCTGGGCAGCCTATTCCACTGACTATAGCCTGACCACTCTTTCACTGAAGAAATTTTTCCTAATATCCAATCCAAACCTTCCCTGGCACAGCTTGAGGCTGTTTTGTCTTGACTTGTCACTTGGGAGAAGAAACCAACCCCCACAACCTCCTTTCAGGAGTTGTAGAGAATGATAACATTCCACTGAACCTCCTCTTCTCCAGGCTAAACAACCACAGCTCCCACAGCCATTCCTCATAAGACTCACTCTCTAGACCCTTCATCAGCTCTATTGCCCTTCTCTGGACTTGCTCCTGCACCTCAGTGTCCTTCCTTAATTGAGGGACCCAGAAATGGACACAGGATTCAAGGTGTGGCCTCTCCAGTGCTGACTACAGGGGAACAGTCACTGGCCTGGTCCTGCTGGTCACACTGTTTCTGGTACAGACCGGGGTGGTACAGGCCATTGGCCTTTTTTGGCCGTGTACCTGAGCACATGCTGGCTCACGTTCAGGTGGCTGTTGATCAGCGCCCCCAGGTCCTTTTCTGCTGGGCCACTCTCCATCCACTCTTCCCCCAGTTTGTAGCACTGCATGGGGTTGTTGTGACCCAAGTGCAGGACCTAGCACTTCACCTTATTGAGACTCACACAATTGGCCTCAGCCCACTGATCTGGCCTGTAGAGATCCTTCTGCAGATCCTTCCTACTCTCCAGCAGATCAGCACTTCCTCCCAACCTGGTGTTGTCTGCAAAATGACTGAGAGTGTCTTCAGTCCCCTCACCCGCATCATCGACAAAGATGTTAAACAGGACTTTTCCCAAAACTGAGCCCTGGGGAACACCACTGATGGGTCTGTGGTGGGAGTCAAAGACTAGCTGTGTGGAGAATTCAATGTTTTTTCAATATGTGCTGTCAAGCCTTAATGCAGTCCAATATTTTTGGCCTCTGTCCTACTGATGGGCAGGTAAGAAATTTCACGCCTTCCTGACATCAGTAGCTGCTGAAGTGGCTGCCCTCCTCTCCTGCCCTTCTCTGCAGCACCTTACACATGTTGAGAATTGTGGCTGTACACTGGGAAAGCATTGCTGTTCACACAGCTTGGTCTCTGGCTGCTTTCTTCCAGTTAGCATAGTTGTAAATGTCTTCACTATCTATATACACATATAGAAACCACAGTAAAGAAATACCTTCACAGACCAAGTACCAAGAGACCAGGGGTGAAGGAGTGAGCTGCTTTGTCTCGTGTTTCTGCAGAGCTGGGGGTACTTGAGCTGTGAGAGCTTGAGCTGGAGAAAGCTTCCTGGAGATAAACTTCTGATCTTGCACAGGTTGGGATTGCTGGCTATGAGATAGCAGATGCCTCTGGCTGGAAATTGCTCTCCTAAAGACTATTTCAGAATCTTAGGTTGTTGTAAACCTTCCATTTACATTTCCTGCCTACAAAGCCTCCCATATGAAACGTCTAAGCCTTGCATTAGTAAAGCAGACCTGTGTATAGACTCGGTACTGAAATTTTCATCCAGAATCTGATTTGTCTTGTGTATTTTTAATAGCTCATTTACAAAATAGAACTGGGGATAGCAGCTGAATTCCTTGTGGTTTTTTTTTTCTTCTTTTTCTTACACAATTCAGATGGCTCCAAGACAATTAAAAGAAGGTAGACAGAAAACTCCAAAAATTAACACTGCTGCAAATGCTAATACAGTCTTCAGTGAGTTGAACCATAAGGCTCTTCTAGGCTCATGCATATTCTCTTCTAAAATGTATGTTTGAAAATGTGTGTGTATTCCTTCCCTCCTTACCCAAGATATTCTCAGCATTGTTGCTTGCATTAAAAATTCTCTTCTTCTTCCTTTGACCATTTTTTGACATAGTTCCCTTGAAATAAAGAAATAAGGGAAAAAAATAGGGAAAGAATATTGGTAAGTGCTCCTGTTCTGTCATCTGGGGATTATTAGTTTACCAACCCTCAACCTTTGACCTGGCATTTTTGCTGAAGTCTGAGTGAAGAACAAGCTCCCTTTGAAGCTCTCCACATCATGTCCCGAGGAATGCAGGATCGCCAGCACTCTGACTGTTGAAAGCCTGGATGAGTTATCGTAGCAGGTTTCACTGGCTCAGGATGGGGGCAGGGCTCTTTCCCCCTATGAACAATTAAGAGGGATCCATCTCATCTATTTTTTTTTCCTTTGTAAAAGCTGCCTATCTATTCTTAGTATTCATCAAGGACCCCTCCATGGAGACATGCAGGCACCCAGAGAGAGCATTTCAGCTGACACAATAGGATGTGCCTGGAGGTGATTATTTCTCTCTGCTGAATGCAGAGGGAGACCATACAGATGATGTCTGATCAGAGAAAATCAGCCAAGAGAATTGTCCAGTTTACAGACACAGTTTGAAAGAAGGCCAAAACCTTATTTCTTCAGTGTTTGCAATACCTCTTTGTTACCCAGCACTGCCATACTCAGCAGTCCAGACAAAGGATTTGGGATTAATGCTCCAAAATAAATATGTTCATCTATATATTTTTAGAGAAGTCTGGTATAAACCATTAAAAATATAATCTTGGTTTTTTTCCCTTCTTGCTCCAAATAAACAACGAAGGCTGAGGGAGTCTCATTTCTTATCATTTACAAAAAACTGGTGAAATCTTGGTACTCTAAGCAGCATTGCCAAGTTTCACAGTTTATGACAGATTTCACACTACTTACAATTGTCTTGAAATCATCCAATATGCAAGACTTTTCTTTTTTAAGAAGAGAAAATAGTATTTTAGCCATTATGATCACAGAGAAAAGGTAAAATATGCATATGATGGAAGTGCATTTTAAAATGTAATAAATGTTAGAATAACCTATGTTAATTACATTAATATGTTCAGTCTGTTCTATTCCATTTTGTTCTGTTCAGCTTTACTCTATTCTACATATTTAAATTAAGAATCAGCCAGGAGGTAATGTGTACATGTTTTCAGAGCAAGGAATAAATTCATTAAAATAAGAGCAAGATCACAAGCAGTGCATAGAAAAGCAATCACGCATGAAGAAATGAATGTATTCCACAGGAGATATGCAGGAAAACAGCAGTTTCCCAGTTGCTTCAATGTGTATCCTGTATGCTACTTCAAGGACCTATGTTTTCTCAAAAATACATATATCAACAAGCATATTTTTCAGAAATATGAGCGTCATCCCTATGAGCTATTGCAGAGGGAAAAAAGGTATTGGGTAAAAAGAATTAGACCTATCATTTGGAATAGCATTATCTTTTATAGTCACTTTATTACTGGAAAATTAAAAATTCATATTTGTTTTATTTTTTCATGGTTTGAAAAAGGACTAAATGGTTACCCTCTAACAAGGACCTAACAAGTGTATCATGCTCTTAAAAATCGGGAACTTAGTGAGTGTGAAAGGAGAGACCCTTTTTGGAAAGAAAACAGAGTACTTTGGAAAGAAAAAGAGTATTTCCCATTTGTCCCTGCTTTATTCTAAAGGGAATCCTAGTTTAAGGCACTACAATCAATATATGAAGTTAAAAGACATAGGGACAGTGGGCACAGGAGCCATGTGTGGTGGGACCAGCACAACCCTGGACGAGGCTGGAGCGAGGCGTGGCCGCGTGAGCCCCGGGTCGCTCCCTCAAGCCTGGGACACCAGGCAGCTCTTCCCTCCTCACAGCTGTCAGGTATAATAAGGCTTCCAATTTGTAGCACACTCTGAATGACAAATCATCATATGTTTTACCCAGGAGACATCCCCAAACCAGACAGAAATTCCCTGTGTTGCACAAGACAACCTCACTAATGCACTGAGGCTGAAATGGAGACTGCAGCCAAATGGAGTAAAAGAGGGAAAAAGCTTAAAAGGCAGCACATTTGGGAATACTAACAGAAATGATACAAACATGTCAATGAGTGCAGCTGAACACTTTTTAACCAATGGGGAAACAGGGAATAGTAACAATATCGCAGAAGGCAAAAAACCTCCTTATCTACTAGGATTTTTTTGGTAGTAATATAACTCTAGTACAAAATCCAAACAAAAAACTGAACAAAAAGGTGACCTGTTATGTTTGTGCTTTCTGGGCAGATGTGCAGTTCTTGTCAGAAAGGGGAAAAACAAAGGTAATAGCCTCAAAGACAGAGGGTTTTGTGGTAGGTAACTATAATGCATTGGTTTTTTTCTTGACCTTGGCCCTGTGACACAGTAGGTAGGAAGATGCATGAGAGAGTGAAATTTGTTGGCTGGGTTATGCTCTCTGCCATTGCCACCATTGCTTTAAAAAGATAAAAGACATGAAAGACTCCTGTCTCTGTTTTACCATCAAATAAAGACTGATGATGCCTCTAAGGTACGATACAGGTAATGTGAATGTGTTGTCTGGAAGTGATTCTGGAACTGGGATTCATCCTACCTGAGTTGAGATGTCTGCCATAAGAACACTGGCAGTACCTGGGTTGCTCACACATTCCTCTTTTCACAGTCAGAGAAAAGAAAGAGGCACCCATGGAATTTGGCTCTTGTAGCATGTATAGAAACATACCTTTTGAAAAGAATTATCTATTTCCAGATGCATTTCACCTGATAAGTCCTTGCTAGGTAAGACAGCAAGATGGCCAACTCAGATGTAAACATCTGCAGCTGGTCAGATAAATCTGAGCATCCTGTTGACTGAATTTCTATTGTAATGGGGAAAAAAATGCATTGATATCTGCAAAAAGATGAAAGGGTTTAGAAGGTAACTGGAATTTTCAAATATGCCTACCTCATTTGAGAGTACAAAAGACTATTTACTGGAAAAGTTTTCCTTCCTGGCAAAAGGCACTTCAAAATTTTTTCAAACATCTTATTTTATCGTTGATACAGATTATGTCAAGAAGAAATAAGTCAGTGGCTGTTGTGCTCCTGAATGGTTTACACAATTTTACCTTTCAAAAATCTACCTATTCTCCTACAAGGTTTTTTTTGTTCCTGACGTGTTGCTTGATAACCTTAATTTGTGATTACTATCTCAGTTTAAAACCTGGAATCCCAATGGAGGAGGCAAATGATTGGTGTAACTCACAGGTCAGGGTTGAATCCATTGGATACGGTCTCTGAGTGTGGAATATTTATTCTGATGTAGAGAATGCAGTTCTGCTGCTGTGCCTGCCCTGAACTATTGGATGCAGATCCTGGTGTCCTTATTTGTTTTATCATGCTTGTTACTGAACCATTCCTGTCCCACACTGAGACTTTTTGTGACAGCAACGCACTTCTGTACAATGCAATATCCATCATCAAAAGGTACATGTAGTTAACGCAGTTCTAAAGCAAGTCCCAAGAGATTTAAGCTACTTTTTCTTATCATCTCAAAGCAGTTTAGTTCATATCTTCCCAATAAACTTTCTTTGTATTATTCTTTGCTTGACATGACTGTACTAAGAAACAGACAAAAATCAATATGGACTGGTTAGAGCATTACAATTATAATATTAAAGAGTTAAACGCAATGTAAGAAAGAATTTAAATGAAAGAGGCCAGGTGAAAAAGAAATACAGTGCATCATGCACAGAGAATGTGTTTATTGGAATAGTCCCAGGTCCAGATCAAAGATATGGCAATAGTGGCTGGAAACTTTAAAGTGTTTTCAGTTCTGTAAATGTTTCACAAATCCATGCAGGGACATTTAAGATGTTCTTTTTCAGTACCATATTAAAAGAGGAAAAAAAAAACCAAACCAAAAAACCCCAACACAGACTAGAAATCGTTAAACCTCTGATTAAGATTTCCTATGTCCTATAAAGTACAAATTCTGATGGGAAGGAAAAAAAAGAAAAAGAAAAAAGTTGGAATTAATGCTGTGTGCTGAACAGCAGCCAAAAACTGCAGCAGGAGACTCGCTATCAGAACCAGGAGAAATCTCAGATGGGTGCACAGCAGATCCAGGGAACAACTCTGAAGCAAGACCTTGTGTCTGTTTACTGTGACCTGGATTTGCCTTTGGCAGAGGGGAGAAAGAAGCCCAAAGCAAGAACCTGGGCATGCTGAAAAGGTGTCTAGAATAGGGCATGGATAAGGCCTTACCAGCTGTGTTGACTTTGGCTGTGTGTATATATGATAACTGGAAATGAATAAACCTGTCAAAAGAAAGGATGTGGAAGAAAAACTGAAAAAGTCTGATGTTGAGGTTTATACTAAGCTGCCAAGGTCACTTTGGGCTACTGGAAGCAAATGTTAGGGAAGGGGGTCTTATTTCTGAAATATTTCTGCTTTAGCAATGGGCAAAAACATGGATGAGCAACCCAGATGAAGGAAAATTACGTGCTTTACCGAAGCATGAGAACCTGCACACCTAGGAGGTTGTCCCCATTCAGGTATACCCCATCCTGCTCCTTGGTACTTCCAGCATGGCCACAGCTTGGACCAGGGCTGTAGGAACTCATGTTTGCAGCTGTCTTGTAAATCACCATGTTAAATATCACCGTCCCCAGATGAACATCAGACACAACCTGAAGGAATGTAAGCCTAGCTGCAATGTTTTTACTGTATTTTTGCAAGGTAGCTTTCCCATTTCCCATCGTCTCCTGTCTTTGATCACTTGTTCCTGTTCTTGATATCAAAATCAAAATATTTTTGCTTGGCAATTTTATCAGTTTATATACCAAAATTCCTTCTGGGCAAAAACATCTCTTTTGCATTTGGTGTCTACTGAAAGACAGAGACTATTGTGACTGAAACAAGGAGGGTCAAGTTAAGCCTAGATAAATTATTGCTAGACTTAATTAGATTAAAGGTATTCTTCTGAGTTTGAAAACTATTACTGCATGGTATTTCATATTTTAAGTCATCTCACCTAACTTGAGAGAGTCTTCCAGAGCCAGTTTGTTACTTCAAAAAATAAGTATTTAGTACAGGTAGAGCAGGTGTGGGAGAGAAAGACAGACTTGGATAGTGCATCAATGGAATATAGAGTAAGCATAGTTAACAGGGTCAAACACTGAATTTTTTATTCAATTTAAGTAGAGTGAAATGTATTATCCTTAAATGTCCAGCTACACACCTCATGGGTATTTTTCAACAGTTTCTTCCAGCTGCTCTCTGGAACTGAGAAAAATTCTGTATGGAAACATTCCCTTGAAAAACTCAACAAACATTTGAAAATCCAGTATATTAAAGTTAGCATCTTTCACCTGAAAGTCTTCATATGTGATGAGTATTTGAAAACTAATATAAGGTATGGTTTCTCAGTAGTTCAGACTGGACTTCTATCTGGTCTACAATCAAAAGTTGTATTGTTCAGACCAGGCATACTCTTTGCACATTTGGTATTGCTATGACTAAATAGGCTTGGATTATTTATTTTGCAGGAAGTTTAGAAAAAATCCAGAAATTTCCATGAAAGTACTCCTCAGTTTCTGACCAGCACTAGCAGTATGAGCTCTATCACCAGTTATCATAAAGCTCCTCTGCCCAGTTGTCTCCTGGCTCGTTTTGAGATTTGACCTCATCTCCATTTTCAGCAAACACAGGCCAGTAGTCAGATACCACTCTTGCATCTCTTTGCTTACAGCTTTACTTCAGTTATAAAGGAGCATGTGCACATCTAAACTGTTTTGAGCTGCCATTACTCACCTTTATATTTGTCTTCACACACATAACACTACCTGCACCAGCCTGACCAAGTGGGAACTGAGCACAGTCACTATGCAAACATCTCAGCAGAGACCATAGAGGTTTGGTAACCTATTCAGCCACCGGAAGAGGACAAGCCCCTGTTTGAGGAACAAATCCTTACATTCAGTAAGAAGCCTTAAAATGTAATTTTTTAAACCTCAAAATTATCTTGCTCAGCTCTGTTGATTTCAGCAGTTCAGAGGCAGATATACCAAAACTCCACAAGAAAAAAAACCACTCACATGAAATTCAGAGACAACTAATGTCAGGAAATCTTACAGTAATGTTTGTCCCATAAAGATACATAACCAGACTCTCCAGTCAAAGAAGACAAAATTAGTGGAATGAAAAATATCCAAGCAATACTGTATTTGTTCCCTTTGGAAGTCCATCTATCACATCTGCATCTCCTAATCTTTAAAAAATAAAAAGGAAGTCATACATAGTTTACTTTTATACTGTTTTTGTGATTCTGCTAGCAGTTAACAGTATCTCTTTCAAAGAAAATCTTATTTGGATTTTGGTATATTAACTACCATGTAGAACTCAACTTGCTAAGATTCAGCCTGATGACTCAGCTCTCTGAAAAAGAGCTGTTTGGGGCATAATGTCAGTGAAAGGTATTTTTACCCTCTATTTTTCATATGCCTTCTTCGCTTTCTGGCAGGCAAACATGTTGGCCGACACAAATTTTGTAGGCTTGTCAATGAAAGTCTCTCCAGATTCAACCAGCTCTTTTTAATGGAGCTCATGCAAAAATCTGGTGTTCAGAAGTACAGTTTCTTCTCCAACAGCTTGGTCTATTTCCAAGAAGCCTGTGGCAGGGGAACAACATTAGGACATGCAATTCCATGTTTTCTCATGCACTGTTTATACAGACCAGCAGGCTTGGCTAGAAATGAGTATCTTTAGTATGATAACACATTCCTTGAGTCTGTGACTTTCCATTAATAAAACCAGTGCATCTTCACAAATACTGTACCTTTGAGTGAGATTCCTCTCTCCTGACTCTGGACAGTGACTGAAGATATTGCACCTGAGAATACTGATTTGTCTTAAGCTTCATTTACAGTCAACAGAGAAATCATCTAGGGTGTGATTCATCTGGCCTATTTGAGATTTCACAAAATCATGAAGTGCACTTAGATGAACACCCTTCTTTCTATTGACGGCAAAGTGAGCCTGGAATGTTTACCTGAGGTGTTATTACCCAGTGCTACGCTTGTATCATAAAAGAGGGAAAGTGATGTCTTGTTGGAATGATGCCTTGTAGTACAAAGGTTGGTACTGGTACTTCAGGCCTCATAACTAATGTTTCTAACTGTGATCTTTACATATAGGGCTTGGTATTTCTGCTGCCTCCTTTTAAATTGGTCACTTGTAAGAGCTTATTAGTTGCAGTCCCTCTTTCTGTCAACTGTTGGCCCAATTGTCCAAAACTGTAGGATCTGATTCACGACCTTTCTTGACCTCTCATTAGGATTAGAGCTGGGCTCCGGTTTATCAGCAACAGCCTGAAACAATTTTAATCAGTGTTGACCCCCCCAGCCAAGCAAGCAACCCTATTAAAATTAATGAGATGGCAATTCTGTGAGAACAGGCAAGACTGACTGATAGGGAATCTACCTGATGGCAGCAGAGTCTCTTGGCAAATCACACACACTCAGGTGTCTTGTCAACTTTGCACTCACTTTATTTTCCCACGTGAGCCACCAGAAATAGACACTTCTGCTTCATTCCACCTAGCACTCACTTCCTCAGGGTGAACAACTGCCCAGAGCAATCCAGTCCCATTACTCTCAAAGGATCATACAGGAATTATGCAGCTACGGCACAGCCATGTAATTCTGGCAATCTGAAAGAACACTTTGCAGTACAGTGAGACACAGAGAAAATGCTACAATAGGAGATGGAATTTTTCTTATTCAACAAGAAAAAAAAATCAACATTTTAAAGCTGTGTATTTTTAAAAGCAGAATGTTGATTGTTTATGTCTGTTGAAAGTTCATATTAAAAGTAGAATATCTGGTACTGAAGAATGTTTGTAAAAATCCTGAGGTAGCAATGGTGTCTCTGGAGAACTGCATTTGAACACTCTATGTCCTTCTACTTCTCATTTGGTCAATGTTGTTTTTCTTCAAAGTATATTACAGCAAGGGTTTTCTTTTCTCTTGAGAAGTAAGAAAATGAAAGCTCATGGAAATTAAATCTGATAAAGAAGAAAAATTAGAGTGAAAATTGTTCAGATTCTCATAGATGGTGCTCTGTCGCCCGCGAGCAGGGACCGGACGAACGAACGACAGGACGACTTCTTGTTATGATATGAAGCCGACACTTTATTCACTTACAGGTTCACTTATATACCTTAGCACGCTGGACTGGCATAAGGTCATTGGTTCACTGACCAGCCACCCCTCAAAGGGATTGGCCGGATCCCAATAACACTTACTCCAGATATTTTCTCTTTCTGTATCAATAACAATTCTATAGTTTACAAAATCTCCCAGCTGTTTCCCACAGTCCGTGAGAAAGCAATCCTTTCTCACAGACACTGGCAGAAAGCTGAGATATCTCCCTGCTGCATGCTTCCAGCATCCACAGTGCTCTGAAGCTTTCTTTAAAAAAATTAATTTGGAAGGATTTATTTTTGCACGAAAAGGGAAACTTTGTCAACCTATAGCTCTGTTTTGCAACCATTTGGAAATTTTCGGGAATGGCCTACAGACCCCATGCACATACAGCCCAGATTTACTTGCTGTGTCATGTCTTCAGTGGCTCAGTATTCCATCTCATGGGGTATCCCACCAGACAAAAGAGGTAATTTTCAAAGAAGTATCTGGAAGATTCAAGTTCATTTACTGTTGGAGTGAGGTGGCTTAGCTCCACTGAAACTAGTATCAAATGCCTCACATGCTGCTCCTGTCTAATTCTGAGCCTTTAATATCTAAAACCCCAGAACATATTAGATGTTGGAAATTCATGTTTCTTGGCTGATAATAAGTGCCAGTGATTGGAGAATTCCTCTGGTTAGCATCAGGGACAAAGCTGCTGATGTCTGGTTTTCTTCAGCACTAATCCTTTAGCTGGTCAGGAAGGCTATTTCAGAGAGCATTAGGGAAGAATACACGGGAAGGGGATAGAGGCTTCTGTGCTATGCAGCTTTCAGATCCTGAGGGAACAACCAGGTAGGTGCAGGGGACCTTTGAAAGGGTGACATTTATAGCATAATTTTCAGAGCTTTCATGCAGGGGACTGACTACATGGCAAACTAGTGGAGAGCTGGAGAAGTAGCTCAGAGCAAAAGCATTTTATGTTTCTTATCAAACACTTCAAGGTTATCAGAAAGAGTCTCACACATTTGTGCTGCGGGGCTCCATTAAGTGACATTCCTTCTCCAACAATCCACACTGTCTACAAGTTTCTCTCAACAACTTTTTGTCTGACATTCTAGGTAATTGCACATGACCTATAACTAGAGAGTTGTTTTTTCTTTTTTTTTTTTTTTTCAGTAGTATTTTTAAAATTTTAGTTCAGCGAAAAAAAGCCTTAGGTTTTTGAGATTCAGCATCTTATTTGCAGGGTCTGACATTAATATTTAAATACTCTGTGGTTTGGGTTACCTTTATGCTTTGTGCATAGGCAGCCTAAAAAGTGAGAGGGAAGAGACAAAAAAGCAGCTATGGGTTTGTTTTCAATTTTTAAATAAGCTGGAGCATATTTAGATACCACTACTTTCTGCAATCATCTTACAAAGAAACTTTCTTAAATATTGTAGCTGTTTTTATATTATTTCTGCAAACTATAAAGAAAAATACCCAAGAACTCTGATGGATGCCATGACATGCAAACTCCTTTACAACCATTACACAGCCAGTTCCACCACCAGAGAAAAAGTATCCTTCAGTATTTCAGACTGAATACTTATGAAGGCTCCACACGGAATGTCACATTAAAAATATTGCAGCTCCATTTGTTAATGATCCATGGAGTGAGAGGGAGCAACCAAACTCAACCTTGATTACAGAAAGAACAGGATGGTAGAAGTCAGTCCTGAACATAACAGCCTAGGAAATTCCTTATGAGCAGGCAGTAAACAAGCAGAGCTGTGTTTCTGCAATCAGGAAAGATAATAGGACAGCTATAGATAAACATGGAGGACCCAGGCAATACTGCACAGCATCTAAGAATAGCTTGTTTCCTGCACCTGGAGGCAACAGAACTGTGTTCTGGAGGGATGAAGCATGGAAGGGATGGTAGGTAAAGGGTCACTAAAGGCAGTTTGCTCTATATTTTATATCATCTCCTTCTTCCTTTCGTCTCCCAAATCTGGGGAATTTGCTTCCTTCAGACAATGTGATCCAATCTCCCTATCACCCATCCACTCTTCCTTTCAAAATTGAGTAAGAAAATGAAAAGAGAGGAACTAATACCCTGATTGCCAGGGATGGGAAAGAGGAGGCCTCTGCTCTGTAATTGACCTTGGCTTTGTATAAGACCTTTTTCCAGCCATCACAAGACTGAGGTATTGACACGACCTAGAAGCATGAACTCTCTGAGTCTCATTTGGAGACTGAGCCAAGTTGTTTTGTGGAGCAAAGTCTGCAAACAGCACTGGTGACTGCTGTCATTAAGATGAGAATGGACAGGGAGAGCTTGTTGCTCTGTGAGTGGGACAAAGGACTGTGAGTGGCTGCCAAGTCACATGGCAACAGCAGATTCCTCCTGTGTCCCTTTCTTACCATTCAGTAAAGCCACCACTCAGGTGTGAATAAGAAACACTGCCATGGAGAGTCAAAAGAGAAAGCAGGATGCTAAGAGCAAAGAGCATACCAAATATACTTTTCTATTTAAAGCTGGACCTGAGCCAGAAAAGTCAGTGAGACATTTCATGCCTAGTTCTGTTTCTTCAGAAAAACCCTGCAACATGTCTTTTAACCTACATGACTCATGGCACAGCTGGCACTGGGAGAAGATGTATGTGTTTTTGACAAGGCGTGCTCAAAAAACTGTGCGAGCCATGGGGCACTTGTGACAAGCTCCTTTCTGACAGCACCAAAAACTCTAGCACCGCAGCTCCAAATACTTGCTTTGACAAAGAGAGAGAAGCAGAGTCTCATGGTCACCCCATTAGTGCCTTTCAGAGCCAGAGCAAGACAGCTGAGATTCTGTCAGCATCTGTTGCACTGCCACTACAGGAGATTGTAGTGGTAATATGAATCAAAGTTGGACCCCTTAGAATACAGGAAAAGAAGGCACAGAATGGTTTAAAATCTTCACATCAATTTGTCTGCTTGGTTCTGAAGCAACATGTGGGTGGATGCTGTCACAAGGGAAGGGGAGCATGCTAATCAACACTCTGCTGCTAGTAATTGTTAAGAAAGGAAAACCAGAATATTGGTGTTGCTTTTTGTGATTAACTCTTACTCTCTTCTTGAAATCACCAGTGTCCTGGAGATTTAATGTTCCTGAAACCTGGGATAATTCACTCTGTTCTTTTAGAGTAAGATTAGGAGGAGAGGGAATGCATAAAAATAGTCTCTGTTGATCTGTAATGTCATGTAGTCTTACTGCCTTTCAGGAAAAAATCAGTGTAAAATATTAAAAGTAGATTGCTTGGGTTTTTTGTTTTGTTTTGGTCTTGTTTTTTTCTTTTTTTGCACTTCTAAGTCCACCAAGTTAAATCATACCATACATCTCACTGAATTTTACTTCTGCTTTATGGTGCTTATGATTTTGGTGGCAATGTAGTTATTTGTATTACAGTCTCAGCTCCAAACAGAATTTAAATTTTTTAGATCAAAACTCAAGCTGGACATTTGACATTAGTTATCTGTACAGATGTCTTCAGCAGACAAGAGAAACACACTCATTATTACCATTTCTCTGTCCTCTAAATGGTGACCTAATTGTAGAAGGATAACTAGATGCCCACTCTGAGCTGAGACCTTATGTTACCTCTTCACCTGAGATCGGCATCTATTCCCTTGGCCCAAGATATTGTCTTTTACTGAAGCTCTGATGTAAAATCAGACTCCAAAAGCTCCAAAAGCTTATTTTTCATATTATTGAACCCTTTCTTTATATTAGTTTCTTTAGAATTTTACTTCTTTAAGGTATTTGGTCTTTCTCTGATTTTGCCACCTACTGTTATTCAGCAGGGAAAACACTTTCTCCATGAAACAGTAGAGAGAGCTATTTTGTCTTCCTTTCCAACACACCCTAAAATCCACCATAAGTTCTGGCCTGCTGCCTCCTGTATAGGACTTGAGACTGACATGTCCCACAACCCAGAAAGTCCCAAAGCTGTAAAGGTTTGAGAAATCAGTGATCCTGAGCATCGCTCTTTACTGTCAGGCAGGTAATTGCATTAGAAAAGGAAAGAGTGCTTGTAAAGACTCTGAGCTTATTATCTGGGTAAAGCTTTGTAGAAGGCTTTTATTTTTGTAAGCAGCACAGTTTGATTTTATTTGTTTCTGTGGATGAAGGGAGATGTAGAGAGATTTCTGCCCAGCAGGTCCTTTCCTGTGGTGGCCAATTTCATGTGACTGCTGTAAGTGATCATGACAGAGACACCTTCAGCCAGCCAACATGGTGGGATAGCTTCCCGAGGAACTGTGGGAGTGCTTCATGCCTACACTCACATTGTATTCAAAACTCTTAATCAAAGCAGAATTTATCTTGATTAAAAACAAGTGTTATGAAATCATAGACAGTTACAAACAATTTAAACTCTGTTGTTTGAGGCCCAGAACTAGAATGAAGTAAGAAAATACAGTCAAAAAAAGTTTATGTAGTCTTGTATTCTTTCTTTTATTATTCAGCTTTTTGATTTTAAAAAAGGCATTGCTTTCTTAAAGAAAAAGGATTTTAGCACATGATGACAGGATTTACTCTGAGTGTACAGAGCCTTTTATGAAAGATTTAGGTGCATGTTTCTGAAGGTTGAAGAAAACATGAGGTTTAAAAGCAAATTGAACAGGAGGAATGCATCAAAGTTTTTTGCAGTCTCCTTTAGTTTTCAATGTCAAGTCATTAGATAAAGTCACTTTTTTACTTTTGAAACCAAAGTTTCCTATAGTTTAAGAAAATTTAACTCTCTTCAAGAACAATTCAGTACCATATGCAGCACAATTCATAGATAAATAGATTTTTGATGTCAATGAACTCTCATTTTGAAAAGGTATGATCTTCAAAGTGATCTTCTTTGAAACAATGGGTCTTTAATAGCAATGACTGTTGATCACACAATATATTTTATATATTTATAGAGCTGTACAGCATGTTGCATAAGTGACCATATCACTATGGGATTGGTAGGGATTATAGTCCCTAGTTTTTTAGGTGAGGCAACTAAATCATAGAGATGGTAAGTGACTCATTCTGTATGGTATATTACACAAAAATAAAATTTGCCAAAAGATTTCATAATGTTCTAAATGTGAAGGATCGGTTATGTTAAAGGTAAATAACATTTAAGTTCTACTAAGAAAGAGTTAAGAAACTGGTCCCACTACCCATAAAAAAAAATTATACATTGTACATAAATTACTAAATCAATGTGTAAACATCTAAAAAACCAATGGTGTGGACAATAGAACAGTAAGAAAGGAAGAAGGAATTATTTATGTGACATAAAATACTCAATGATGTAAAATCCCACCTAGGACTTCTGTAGAGAACGATCATGAGGTGCACCAGAGACATTCAATCCATGAAACACCCTCTGTCAAATAGGCGTCTCTGGTCTGCATGTGTTTTTTCAGTGAAGTATTGCAATTTTCCTGATTCTTGTAGTCAGCCACAAAAAACTTCCTGTGCCCACAATGTTTATAACTATCTATTTTGAGAATAATAATTGAGCCATAATTGAAACAGTGGGTGCAATAAATTCTTGGAAAGCATGTTCTTTTGAAATAACATTGTACCTATGAATATCTAAAGTGATAAAATAGAGAAATTATCAAACTATCAGTACATTTCAAAAATGAATGTTAAAAGTGTAACAAAAATAGTTGGCATTAAGGAATATAGGCAATTTTATAAGCACAAGAAAAAGTACAAACTCAGTGTCCCCAATGTATTAATGTTTTCCAGATGTTGACACTATGTCTTCGATGACTAGACAAATGCTAATTCCAACACAACTGGCCAACCAATGAAAGAATACAGAAGCCATCCTATTAAACCCAGCCAAACCATAGATGCAGCGCTGACAAGAACATATTTGCTCAGGGAGAATAAAAAAGCCTCAGAGGAAGAGGCAGGAGTTATGTCTCCCTTGTGGTAGGCACTCTATACCCTTGTAATAAAGAAGACTGTCTGCAACTCCGGGGTCTTATGTTTCATGCAGCTTGGCTGTACACAGTGAAAAATAGGTTACTTCAGCCTTGGGAGGTTCCAATTTTGTACAATTTTTGGAGATTTTAGAAAAAAATCACTGTCCATTTAGCTGCTCATTTTAAGAGTTCTGAAGAAGCAAAAGAAAAACTATGTAATTTAATTTTTAAGTTTTGAACACAGTTTGTATGGATATCTTCTTGAACAGAATGCCTATCTGTAAGGGTAAAAAAATCACTGCAATGCACAGAGTTAACATGTGAGGAAGGCTGAAGTCTAGTTTTATCACACCTCCATTTTGCCAAGATCAAAATCTTAAGAGCAAACCAGTTATTTACTTCACACAATACTTAATAAGAAATTTGAAACTTATTGCCATAGGATATGTAGAAACTGGAGTCAAATATGACCAGAAAGACACTGAATAAATCAATAAAAGATAATTTGTAACCATGAACCCAGGGTAGGTCAAGATGGAAAGAAGGTGTATAATGGTTCAGGCCACTTGTGAGAAGATGGTTTTAGACGTCTACCTTATGCATGGTTCAGAGTATACTGAAGTATGCATTCCTGTTTAATCACTGGAGAGTCTTAAGTGACTTCTGAAGATTGTTCAAGTGCCTGAAGGTAAACTGTGCAAACCCACTGGGATAGATTTCATTACCACAGAAGATCAATGTTTTTAATGTTCTATGCCCATGTGGCCAAATGGAGAAGCAACAATTGAAAGGTCTTGATAAGAAAAACCCTTTAAATTCTTTGTTTCACCCTCCATGTACCTTACTCTCTAATAAGGAAGAGATATGAAAGTAGACTTGGTCCTTTATCACAAAGTGCATGTGCTAGTGTTTTCATTATGCAGCCCATTAAACAGCCTGTAAAAATCAAACTCTTTAAAAATCGTGTTCGTGGTACACAAATCTACATGCAGACTGACATTTTTTTGCATACAAAGACAATTTCAAATGTAGCTGCATTGCGCCCCTTTGTTAAGACATGAACCTTCATATCCATTGTAGGAAAATGCATTTGTAACAATTTGCTTTCTGTAATAATTACTGATTTAAGCAAAGCCTAATATTGCCCATGTGTTTCAGTTTAAAATATTCTTGCTTTCCTTTTTTTCATAAAATACTAGGATTCTTTTATTTTTTTCTGTGAGTGGTCAGTTTACAACTAGGCTTGAAGAACATTCCCACTTTTTTAAAAAACACCTGCTTTTTCATTTAAAGAGCTCAAACTGTAGTCCAAGTTAATCAGCATACAGATTTGGACATCCAGATGTAGGACATGTTAAATCACTGTGGTTTTTAAGTATACAGGAAATCCTTTTGCAGATGTTTAGTGCATATGGTACTTTTGAAGTTCAATTTAGTTTTCTTTCTTCTCTTTCCCTCTCCCCCAAACTTTCTCCCATGCTTTTTGTTTGTATTGTTATGTGCCCCTTGGATGGCAATGCCAGGGAGAAGGCCATTTCGATGCATAGGTGCACAGTTCTGCATCAGACGACATAGTTTATCCAAGATATGTGCACAGAAGCAGTAGACAGGACACAGGCCAGCTTCTTTCTTCTTTTCAGCATCTTTGTAGGGTAGCAGGACCCAACAGTGCCTAAAATAAGATTGCATGCCTACATTCAGTAGCCGAGTCCTGCTGTCAGTGTTGGTAATGCAGCGCAGTGTACTTCTGCCTCTGAGCTGGGTGTCTAACTTCACATTATAGTCCATGGTCAGGACTAGGCAGGACTCTTTCCCCTCTAAAGCTGGCATCTGAAATGCTGAGAGTCATGCCCACAAGATCTGTTTCTCTCCACTGACTGTGAAAGGTGTAAACTCCAAAAGCTAGGTTTTTCAGGAGTGAGGAAGTAACCAATCCTAATTTGTGAATTATATAATTATTCAGAGTTATTTAACTACTCAGACTCTCACAATTAGTATTAAATTAATGATAGTTTCTCACGACTGAGTTTTTCTGTATATTAATCTGTTTATGTGTCATGATGCAAATAGGGTGCTACATGGTCTTTACTGGGGAGTGTTCACTGCAGTTCCTAGGGTACAAGTACTTTTACAAACACTATAGTCTGCAAATGTTTCACAGACTGAATTTTTATGAGATCATAGAATAACTGATTATATAAAAGAAGCTCTAACACACTGCAGCCTTCAGTGCTGCTATCTGAAATATGGCACACACTTCATGTGCTGTATATGAAACATATGCCTCCACCTAAGAATTCAGGGCACAATGCTTTCTTGATAAACACCTCTTGCTAGTCTATTTAAAGTATGACTATAGGTATCACAGGACGTGAGTCCATTTACCCTCAGGTGACACTCTGTGACATGCTGCCATCCTCACTTTAGTGAATATGGGGAGAGCACAGCACAGGCTGGCAAAGTGAAATCCCAAGGCCAGAGGTAAAATTGATGCTCATAGGGCACTGAAAACTTTATAAACTATCCAAACTTACATCATACATAATCTTAAATTTACTTAATCTTTAAAATCTCATTATAACATTGCAATGATCTTAATCTTTGGTACACGTATTACATACAAGATAAGGCTTACAACTTAAATGGTCATCACAATGTATTCATAAAGGAGAAATTTAGAACTACTCGTTTTTAGAAAAGTTTGCTTTGTATGGGGTTAACATAAGAGGATATTGAAGTCTATTAATAATGCTGTAAAAAGAATTAATTGGTTTGTATTAATCTGGACAAATTCGGTCAGGAAAGCAGCGATGTTGCAGTGGCCTCCCTTTAGGAGAGAAGGCATGAAAAGCTCAAATGGTTTGAGGGTGGTTGCTCAGTTTACCCGAAAACTGGCTGAAATGGCAGTGAATCAGACTCAGTGACACAGGAAGTCTTTACTCCTGTAAGAGACTGAAATGTTAACGGTTAATGGCTCAAGCAATCAGCCATTTGCAAAAGCAGCAGAGTGCTTTTCTGATGATGTTCATGGTAACAACCCAGGCAGAGGGTGTGAGCACCAGAGGAGGACCACGACAATCGACCTTTAGCTAAAAAGTTGGGGTTTAAGACAGATAAAGGAAGAGGCCGATAAGAAGCAGACCCTGTGAGGTGGGATAGTGCTTTTTATCATGCCAATGTCCCCCTTAGTCAAGTGGCTCAGGTGTAAAACTGCCCCTTCCCCCAGGGGAGATGTTAGGACATTCACATGTAGGACTGGAGGTGTTCGTCATTTCTCATGGGCATAACTTGCTCAGCTATGTTGGTGTGAGAGGCAGCTGTCATGTCTTAGAAGGTGTCATAAACCACCAAAGACTCCCAAAGCACCCTCAGACTCTTTTCTGGGGTCTTCCACCAGAGGACTGGTCATGATCCACACACAGTGTTGCACCCCCCCAGTGGAGGTATTTGGGCTTTCCCACATAAACCTAAGAGTATATTAACCCACTGAACTTGGTGTTTTGTGGGCTTCCCCCACCCCAATGCATCAAGAGAGCAAACAACACTTTGACCAACAGACATCTAAATTGCAACAATCAACTCTTGTAGCAACAAGATCCACGGGTGGTGTTATCTGTCTACCCTTATCCTTTCTTTTTCCTTCTTTTTCTCTTTCTTCTCCTATCTTTTTCTCAAAATAAATTGTAAGGCAGACTAAAAAATTCCAGTCAATGCCTTAGTAAGTGCATTGTTGTGTGTGGATAATTTAAAGTTGGCTAAGTTTAAGTTTGCTAAGTTAAATTTAGTGAAGTGCCTTACTTTGTCTAGATATTGTTTTAAAATTTGCTAACTATCTTGTTCTACCTTAACGTTCTTAAGTTTGTAGAGAAAAGTTTGTTATTGAAGCTCCTGAGAATTTTGTTTGCCCCATGCATCACCCACAGTGTATCAAACGATCTTCCTCTAAATCTGCAGAGCAGAGCAGGGCATAACAACTCATTTGAACCTCCACATTTCCTGCCATTTGATGACTTTCCTTTTTGAACTCCTTAAAGGACACCTCTTGCATTTTCCTTTTTAGCTTTTTGTTTTTGTTTAAAGAGCAAAAATATTATACTTAAAGGTTGAAGGTGGGCTTCACTGGAGTATCGTTTCTTGATTCCTTGCCTTACTCTCTTTGGCGTCCTTTTCTTTCAGCCAGTATTTTTCTATTTCTCATTAACTCTCTCAATTTCATTAAGTAGTTTTTCCTTTTAATTCTCTGCATTACTCATTCTTTCAGAGCATTATATATCTGGAGGAGACGAAATACAATGCAGCTTCAGTGAAGCACTGCAGATTTGAGGAGGAGTTTGCAAAATCAGGAGAGTCACATTTGTAAAGAAAATCCAAGACAAGAGAAGACATCTTTATTAAAACCAAGCCTCTGGGATTTTTATTTATTTTTCTAACCCAGGACAGAGAAGGATTCCTGGTAAAAGTCGGAAATCAAAGACTATGGCTATTTCATTTTTGTAAGGTCAAAAGTAAACAAAAGTCTCCCAGAGACAAACTCAAACATTAGGACCTTATCCATCAGTGTAGCTTCTTAGCCTCAAGTGTTATAAAGTGAAGCAGAGACTCCAGAGCAGGAGCTCCTGTGATAATCCACAAAGTCTTGTTCTTGTTGAGTGGGTAGAAATGGAGGGTGGGGAATCTGAACAGTTTGAATGAGTCTGTTCCAGATTCTGTTTCTCATTTACTATTATTCGCTATTGAATTGGTGCAAACTGGGAGAAAGCTTCTTAATGCAGTGCAATAGACATCAGTTTGGAAGACTCTTTTTAGATCATTCTTCACAATCAAGGAACAGCAGAACCTTTTGCAATGTAGGCTAAAGGCAAGAGGCCAGCTGCAATAAAAGCAGGGTACAGGCCAGGTCTGAAAAGAATCAGCTGAACCATCATGCACCACTCAAATCTTGGATACTGCCCTTCTCATACATTTGAGTTGCGCTGATTGTCTGATCAAAGCAGAGATCTGACCTATAATGATGCAAAATTTCCACACAAAATGTGTGATTATAAGACCTAATGGAACAAACTGCTGAGCAAAATCTGTTGCTCATGACACATATTCAAGAAAGTGAAAATAGCCCTTTACGTATCTGGGAGCAATTCAAAGGGAAATAATATGAAACCTATGTGCTAGGAAGCAAAAATTGAAAGTTACTGTATGAGAATGGAAAGAAAAACCTTCAAATCTGGCAGATTTCACTTGTTGTTTTTTGTTTTGTTATGTTTTGTTTGTTTTGTTAGTTGTTTTGGGTTTTTTGTTTCAGGAAAAGTGACTAACTATTTTTTAAAAGAGGAGATTCTAAAAAATATTTAAAGTACATCATGCATAAAAAATAATTGCACACATGCTTAGAAATCCAACCCAATAGGGCCTGTTCAGGCAAAAGCCCATCCACCAATAGAGTAGTTCTTGCCTGAATAAAGCATATGGGACCCCTCCTGACTGACGTACAACAGGATGCATATCAAGATTAGGACATCAAAAAAGAACTAGTATTAGCAACACACAAACAATTGCCTGTGGGTAGATGTTTAAACATTATTTTTGATGTTGTAGGGCCTTCTTCTTAGGCCTACTTCTCCAGAAGTTTTCCCATGGCATCTATGTCACGCCTGCTGTTCCTTTATGGCTATGATGCATGCGCTGCCATGCCTCAGTTGACATGAGGCGCCTACCTTCAGGCACCTATGATCTTTTCCATAGCTCAAATATAGTCATCTCAATTCATAGCTCTTAATCCCAGGCTGAATCCAGCCTCCATGTTGCCCAGTACATCACTGGAAAAGAGCCATGGTGACATCACCTGTGGAGTTCTAACAAAATAAATCAAGTAAAAGAGCAGAAACATTACTTAGCAGTAAAGAAAGATAATAATTCATCTGGGGGAACTGCACTGACCTGCAAAAAAAGGAGTGATGAGAGGACAGTAAGACAGAAGCATGAAACAGAAAGAGCATTTTGTTGACATTTTTTCCTAAACCATGTGTGAGAGAGCAATAGACTGGTGGAGCCACACCCTTCTGTTCTTGAAAGAAATGCAGTGGATGGAAGCTCAGAAAGAGTCAGAGGAAACCTGACCCTCTCACCATCAGGGAGAAGGAGGGGAGTGGGAACAGGGGTCCCTGCTTGGGGTAGCTGGAGAATCCCTTCCCAACCTCCCTCCCCTTCCCAGGTGCCCTTATGGAGTCTGTATGAGGTTCTGGAACTTAAGTTGTCAGGAGGCTCTACCTGGGGGGGGGGTGCCCAGAGCAAGTCAGCCAACTAGAGGCATTACAACAGTGTCTGTTAAGAAAGAAGGGTAGTTGTAGGTGAATCCCTTCTGAGGGGAACTGAGAGTTGCCTATGCTAACCAGACCCATTGCACAGGGAAGTCTGCTGCCTCCCTGGAGCTCAGGTAAGAGATATTTTTAGGAGACTCCCTGGACTGCTTTGGTTCCTTGATTATTACTCACTTCTGGTTGTCCCGGTCAACAGTGATGAGGTTGAGGAGAGAAGTCCTAGGACAATTAGAAAGGACTTTGGGGCACTGGAAAGACTGGTTGAAGGGACAGGAGCACAGGTAATATTTTCCTCAAACCCTTCAGTAGCAGAGAAGAATGCTGAAAGGAACAGGAGAACCCACTGGATCAACAGGTGGCCTAAAGGCTAGTGTCATGGATGGAATTTTGGCTTTTTCAATCAAGGGTTGGTTTACAAGGCACCAGGCCTGCTGGAGGCAAATAGGGTTCTCCTGTGTAATAGGGAAAAATGAGTTGTCTGATTGAGAGACTGATTGAGAGGGCTTTAAACTAGGTTTGAAGGAAAAGGGGGATAAGACCATGCTTGCTAGAGATGATCCTAGAGGTGGCATGCTAGCGCTGCTGCTGGGGCATCCTGGCCAGGTAGGAATCCACCCCCTGTCCATCCAAGCCTCGCCATCCAATGGGCAGACGAGCCTGGCTCGGAGGGACGGTCCCCGGGCGGATCCTCGGTGTAAAGACTAGCCCCTATTGCTAGAATATTCTCCCTTATACAATATTATATTGGTTTATCCAGGTTTTCCCCTCCCTTGCGGTGTTGCAATTCGTCTGCTGTACCCGGGTTCCTCCCCTTTCCTGCCTTCCCATTGGCTCAGTCTGTGAGCGCCTCCCCTTTTCCTTCTCCCTGAAAACCAAGAGCACAGTCCTCCGCCCTCGGATTTCTTGCGTGCCCTGATTCGAGAAGGAAGTCTTGGATTGGACGCGAGGTTTCCCTCTCCTAACTCCTTTGTCCTCGGGAATCTCGGGGCTTCGTTAATGGAGTCTCTTGTGAACGCGCCTGCTGCGCTGCTGTGCACGCCGCCAGCGACGCCAGAAAAGCGGCAGCCTTTGAATCGACACACGAGTCGTGTGTGCAGGCAGATCGCTGTGCCTGTGTTTAGCGGGACCGCGCTTCCCTGAGGCGGTCAGCCCCCGAGCCAGCGATATGCTGGGGGTGAAACCAATAGCCCAGCTGAAGTACATCTACACCAATGTGTGCAGTATGGGAAACAAATAGGAGCTGGAGACCATTGTGCAGCGGGAAAGCTAGGAAGTAGTCACCATCATGGAATGTGTGGGGTGACCCCATGGCTGGAGTGCTGCAATGGATGGTTATAAGCTCTCCAGAAGGGACAGGAGAGGAAGGAGAGGAGGGGGGTTGGCTCTGTATGCTAGGGAGTGTTCGGACTCTATGGAACTCCAGGAGGGTGATGACAAGGTTGAGTGCCTCTCGGTAAGGGTCAGGGGAAAGGGTAACAAGGTGCACATCCTGGTGGGAGTCTGTTATAGAGTCCCAACCAGGATGAGGAGGCAGACACAGGTTTTATAAGCACGGCATTTCACAGTTGCTAGCTGCTGTTGTGGGAGATTTTAACTTGCTGGATGTCTCCTAGAAACTCAGCTCAGCAGGAGGGAAGGAGTCTAGGAGATTCCTGGAGTGTGTGGAAGATAACTTCCTTATCCAGATGGTAAGCAAGTCTACCAGGACTGGTGGACTGCTAGGCCTGCTGTTTACAAACAGAGAAGCACTGGTGGGAGACCTGGTGGTCAGAGGCTGTCTTGGGCATAGGAACCATGAGATCATAGAGTTTTCAATTCTTGGTGAAGTAAGGAAGGGGCTTGGACTTCTGGAGGGTAGACTTTGATCTACTTGGAACACTGGTTCAGACTTCCTTGGGAAACAGCCATTAAAAACAGAGGGGTCCAGGAGGGCTGGACATAGGTGAGCTGGGGAATCTTAAAGGTGCAGGAGCAGGTCATCCCTATGTGCTGAAAGGTGAGCTGGCAGGGAAGGACTGGCCTGGCTGAACAGGGAGCTTTCTCTGGAACTCAGGAGAAAAAAAGACAGTTAATGACCTTTGGAAGACAGGGCAGGCAACTGAGGAGGAATACAAGGATGTTGTTAAGTCATGTAGAGAGAAAATTAGAAGGGCGAAAGCTCAGCTAGAAGTCAGTCTGGGCACTGCTGTGAAAGATAATAAAAAGTGTTTTCATAAATACATCAACAACAAAAAGAAGGCCAAGGAAAATCTCCCTACTTTATTGGCTGCAGAGGGGAATGTTGTAACCCAGGATGAGGAAAAGGCTGAGGTATTCCTGCCTTTACTTCAGTCTTTAACAGGAAGACCAGTTATCCTCAGGGCTGGTAGGCAGGGATGGGGAGCAGAATAGACCCCCTGTAATCCAGAAGGATATAGTTAGTGACCTATTGAGCCACTTAGACACTTAAAAATACATGGGGCCAGATGGCATCCACCTGAGGGTATTGAGGGAGCTGGCAGAAGAACTCACCAAGTCACTCTCCATCATTTATTTTCAATCCTGGCTCACTGGGGAGGTCCCAGATGACTGGAGGTTGGCCAGTGTGACAACCAACCACAAGCAGAGTCAGAAGGAGGATCTGGGTAATTACAGGCCTGCCAGCCTGACCTCGGTGTGGGGAAGATGATGGAGCAGTTCATCCTGAGTGCCATCACATGGGATGTACAGGACAACCAGGGGATCAGGCCCAGACAGCAGAGGTTTAGGAAAGGCAGGTCCTTTAGGAAAGGCTTGACCAACCTGATCTCCTTTTATGACAATGTGACTTACCTAGTGGACGAAGGGAAGGGTGTGGATGTTATCTACCTGGACTTCAGTAAAGCCTTCAATACTGTCTCTCATGTCATTCTCCTTAAGAAAATTGCAGCCCATTGTCAGGTGCATTCTTTGCTGGGTTAAAAACCAGGCCGAGACCAGTTGCATGAGGTTCAATAAGGCAAAGTGATGAGTGTTGCACTTTGATCACAATAACCCCGGGTATGGCTACAAGCTGGGGGAAGAGTACCTGGAAAGCTGCCCAGTGGAAAGGACCTGGGGTGTTGGCTGACAGGCAGCTGAACAGGAGCCAGAAGTGTGGTCAAGAAGGCCAGTGGCATCCTGGCCAGTACCAAAAATAGTGTGGCCACCATAGTACGACTATGGCCAATGATTGTCCCCTGTACTCAGCACTGCTAAGGCCACACTTTGAGTCCTTTGTCCAGTTCTGGATCCCTCACTACAAGAAAGACATTGAGGTGCTGGAGCGTATCCAAAGGAGGACAATAGACCTGGTGAAGGGTCTGAAACACAAATCCTATGAGGAGCAGCTGAGGGAGCTGGGGATGTTTAGCCTGCAGAGAAGGAGGCTCAGGGGTGACCCTATCACTCTCTACAACCACCTGAAAGGAGATTAGAGCAAGATGGGGCTTGGCCTCTCCTTGGCTTCTTCTCCAGGCAACTAGAGACAGGACAAGAAGAAACAACCTCAAACTGTGCCAGGGGAGGTTTAGATTAGATATCAGGAAAAATTTCTTCACTGAAAGTGTGTTTAATCATTGGATCTGCCCAGAGAGGTTGTAGAGTCACCATCCCTGGAAGCATTCAAGAAAGGACTGGACGTGGCACTTCGTGCTATAACTTAGTCGACTGTGGTATTTGGTCAAAAGTTGGGCTCTATGATCTTAGAGGCCTTTTCCAATCCTACTGATTCTATGATTCCATTCTAAGATTCTATAATTTTACAAGGAAAACCTTATTTGAAAGTATAAAATAAATGAACTAAAAACCAGGAGACTTTCTCTCACATTTTCGGTGTTTGTTATATCATATCTGCTATTTGGTTATGTAGACAAGTCTGAAGACCAGGTGGCACTCATGATAAAATTTCACATAGCTCTAGGTCCCTAGTTATTCATAAAAGGTCATAGGAACAAAGTAGGTTGATTGAAGGAAAGTAACAGAGATATCCGTGTAAGAAAGTGTGCAGGACAGATGCATGAATATTATTAGAAAAATTCACGATGTGTCCCCATGGTGAAATGAGCAGCAGGTGCAGGGTTGCTGCAAGGGAAATTAAACAGGCAGTTTGAAAGGGCAGATAGATAGCATAGCCCTGGGACACATTCATTATAGCAGAGGAGATGTGAATGTTCCCTTACCACATGCAATTACACTCTGCTGATTTGAAAACAACTGATTTTATTGTGAAAAATAAAGTCATAAGTGGCCAAAGAGCCAAAAGAGCTCTTGAAAATTTCTGAGTACCAGGCTTTTTATGAAATGGGAGCACCAGACAAGTTTGGAGCTATTATTCTCAGCTTGCAGGACAGGAGCAGTGGAGAGTTCTGGTTCAACAAAACTCCCAAAAGCCAGACGAAAGTTTTTTTCTTCATAGAAGGCAGTCATTGGAAAGGAATAAGAAGATTTGAGTAACAGTGGTACCTCTACAGAATGAATTCTTCAGTATAGGTGTTTCTTAAATGTTTCCAACACATTAATCCTATAAGGTGGCAAATGAAATCCTATTCTAATGAAGGCCAAATACTGCTCCCCAAGAGATAAATTGAGAATAAATTCACTGATCTCAGTGGAGTTAGTGTGGATTATACAGTCGTGTCATGAAATGAAAGTACAGTTTGGCTCTTTCTCAGCTAAGCAAGGGAAATGTCAACTTTATAAATGAAACCAGCCGCATAGCAACAGCCTGGTTTCCCTTATCCAACACAGACTCTGCTTCTAATTTCCATTTGTATTAAGGAAGTTTTATTTGGGTCATTAAGCATTTTTGTATCAGCACATCTGCCTTTGACTATAGAAACCAGTGATATGGCTTCTAAAACTAGCAGTGAAGGAAGAAAAACGAAGATCCAGGAGAACAGCTTTAAAACATTGTAAAATGTGTTAGTTATAACTAATAATTTTAATCCATATATTAACTGGCTAAAAATACAAGATGAGTTGCAAGATTTTATAAATACATCAAAGCCTTCTGGTTACATCAAAAGGCATTCACATTCTTTATCTATTATGCTTAGGGCTTAATGTTTCCTATTCAAACCAGTTGTCATTTTTTCCTTTGAAGAGCAGATGCTCTAAAAGAGCATTGATACTTCAAAAGAATGTACCTTGTACATGAAGTAACACTTAGTAAAAATTTTGTCTTATGTTCCTCTCTCTGTGTCTTGCAGAAGACAAACGTGGAACGCTCTAATACTTTTTATCAAAAACTCCATCACCATTATGCTAAAAAGAAAATGTCTCATATTTTGCTCTCCTTCAGTCCATCCTGTACTTTCTTGAGAAATAGGAAAGGTCTGCATTCACACTACGCTGGACAGAGGAGCAAGACATCATTACCTGTGTTGCTAAGCCTCACACTGTATGTGTGGGGAACAGACATATTGTGCTTTTAGTTCTGGAATGATTGGTACATTGATGAAGGTCTGAATCACTCACCTGAAGCTGAAATCAAACCAGTGTTTTTAAGATATTTCCCACAAGATTTCAGTGAACTTTGAGTCATTCCCTCAAATGCTTCATAAGTCAAGCAAAACAGAGAACTACATCTTAGAAAGGTTACAAGATAAGGGTAAATGCAATACTTTTCTTCATCAGAGAATACTAAAATGGCCGTAGATTTAGGATTATAGAATTGTCAGGGAACATAACTTATGAGTGGGAGACAATAAACGGGTAAAGTTATATGATTGTAAGTGCAGAGCAAACCAAATCAAAACTTGCCAAAAGGGCAATCCTGCTAAAGAAAGGTTGCTACAAAGGTGATGGACCTAAGTCCTCTTGACTTCAGTTAAAACAGAGGGCAATGTCCACAGAGTGGGAGTTTGATTTGGATGTCTGAAAACTCTGGAAGGCAGGATGTATGAAAAATGTAGGAAGGCAGTACAGTGCTGGAACAGGTGCACAGAGACATTGTGGTAAATCCGTCTCCAGAGGGATGTGACAATGCCAGGTCTGATTACTGATAGCGGCCCAGGTATTTGAGCTAAATGGCTCCAGAGGCTTCCTCCAGTGTTTCTACAATTGGTTTGGTGACTGAAGGGCAGCATCTGTTTAGAATTACCATGTGTTTTCTTGGAATGAATCTTGCTTAAAATATGGCAATACTTTGTTCACATTGAACATGAAAGGGCAGGTCGGGTGTACTGGGGTGTGTTTGTAATCAGTACAAACCTGTCACTTTACTGGCATTTTGTTCCAAGTTTGTGTAGTAGAAAGCTTCCAGTCAGCATCTCCCAGCGTCCTTGACACCTATGGAGTGGTTTCAAAAGGATTTTCGATTCCAGGAATTGCTCCTTTAAGCACAGATGGGAGCTGGTCTTCTAAGTGTTAACAGTTCCCCTAGCCACCCATAACAGCGAATTCTTTACCTACTGTATTCTTTATTCCAGAGAAATTGCTAATCGTAAGAGGGAAATGGTCATTAAAAGGAAGCATAGCTATTTCTTTGTATATAAGCTTTTTATTTACGCCACTCCAACTTCTTATTAGAGTAGGTAGCTACTATCTTCCACTCTCTGCAAAAGAGATTACCTCATTTTTTGCAGCTCTAGGCTAGAGCAGTCTGAATGGTATTCAAAATATATATAACTTAGAATTTATCCAGTAATTGAAAAAAAAATACTGACAGACCAGGATTACTGTGAACACCTAATGTAACCTAAGTACTTTGCTGGGCTAATTTCTTCTCTAAGATGATGCATACATTTAAGAAGAGCATGCAAACTTGATTTTAAAATTGCTGCTGCTGTAGAAACTCCTATTATTCTAAATAACTGTCCCAGAGTTCACCTTTTCTGGTGAACTCACCTCTATTTTGTATTGTGCTTATTAATTTGATTTTATTTCCTTTCATCTTACTTTCAGTGTATTTTGTTATATCAAAGGTTGTCTCTATGTAAATAATGTCTAAACATTGCTTCTTAGGTTGGTTTTCAAAGAATTTGTAAGAGCACATGTTAACAATATGATATTGTGTCTCATGCTTGAAGTTATACAAATGCTTTAAACACTGAATGGGAAAAACAGTTCAGGTTTCTCTTCCCTCTATTATTGCAAGTAAATGAAGATCAAACAAACTAGACTGAGAAATGAAATCCACGACAAAAAGTACAGTACATGTATAAAAACTTATTCCCATGAGTTTAAAATGACAGCAACACTGGCTGGCTCATTGTTAATTTATATCAAAGGCACTATTTATATCAAAGGCATCTAGTGCAATTCAGTCAATTGGAGATCAGAGTTTTGTCTGAACTATTTAACTCTACGAGTTTAGAAAGGGAGGATCCCAGAGGTGCTTCTCTTCTGAGTGATGAGCAGAGGTTTAACCCTGTGACTCATATCAAGTTTAAAGCAGACTCTATCCCCAGATCCCCACCTCTCACATTCCTGTTGAGGTGTCCTGGCCGCCCAGGGCCCCACCCCAGCTCGGCAGCCACGACAGGCAGACCCCAGATGGCAGAGCGGACCCCGCAGGGTTCCCGGAAGGGGAGCGGGCCGACACAGGGTGGCAGAGGGTCCCAAGCTGAGAAACTCCATTGTTAACTGTCCCTCCCCTGCCTCCCTTTCCGCTTGGTTGTCGGCTGCAGTGGCCCCACCCCGCTCCCGCGGTGGGGGAAAACGGGTTGCCACAGCCAGCACGGCAGGGAGACACATGCCACCGAAAGAATAAACCATCAGACCCCTCGTTGGTCTCCACGTCTCGCATTTTCTCCGCTATGGGCGTCCAGGAGGTGCCCTGAGGGACCCCCTGGGACTGTGGCTGCATTCGCATAAAGAGCTGCAGGCGAGAGCAGCCCGGGAACAAGCACAGCGGGCTATAAAGGTACTCTCTAGCTCATGAGGAGCTGCGCAGCCACGGAGGTAGCTCCAAGCTCGCCAGCACCCCCCACGAGAGCTAAAAAAACAATACATTCCCACTCCCACTTGTTAAGAATAGCATGTGTAAATAGTAAGAAAACAAATGAGCAAACAACTTGGTTTGTTTATGTTCCCATTAATGTATGAAAAGAGCTATGGTTTGTCTTTATAAACGTATTAACCAAGGAAATCCCATGGATTGGGATTTTCTTCCAAGTGGAGAAAAGTGTTATTTGGGTTAAAGAACTTAGATAACCTGGCTGTAAAGAAGCTTATAGTGATAATTAGAAGACTTCTAGACATCATTACAGTGAAGTTTCATAGTAACTTTCCAATTGGAGGCATTAAGGCAAAAAAAATCTAATTAGCTGGAAAATAGAGCTTGATCAATTATAAACCTATGGGGTTACATGATGTGACTGCCAGCAATGTCAGGGGACTGAACTCATTGAAGTCTTTCTGCTGCTTTGATTCTTGCTGGAATATTTCAACCCTTCTCAGTTGTTCTCCTGCCTGTGAGAGAGGAGATACCTTGTATATTCATGGTATTGGGAGAAAACAAGCCTTACAATTTCACAAGAGATTTCAGTTCACTGCATCATGTTCCTCTCTGATTCAAGTCCTCCAAAGCAGTAACTCTATCATTCTTTTTTCACAGCAAAGTGTGCATTTCTCCAACACTGGTGTGAGTCTCTAGAATTGTGTTCAATCAGTTGGTGCAAATCTGTAGGTATATTTCTGCTCTGCCTCATCTCTTCCACTGTTACAATGACCTTCTTGGGTCCCTTCCGATTCAGAATATTCTGTGATTCTATAATTCTGAAATAATGACATTGCTCAGGACTTGCATAGGTTTCTTTCAGTGATGATTTCACCCACATTTTCCTGAGGAAAAGAGACGTTCCCTTTCCTTTATTCCACTGCTATGGGTACACATACTCCATTTTGGCACACTCAGAGTATGACATCCCATCACCTGCACCTGTTACCTTAGACAATATGGCCAGCTGCCCATCTTCACCTTTACTGGCTCAGGTGTCCTCGTGCAATAGAGCTCCTCTGAACCTCAAGGATCCCAAACAAACCTGTGACCACGTCGTGTTTTCATTTTATTGTCCCCCACAGGGCTTATCGAACATGTTAAAGGTGACACCAAAGACAGCTCTCCAGCTGAGTCTGTGCTTGCAGAGGCAGACACAGCAGATGTGGCATTGACATTTTGTGGGTACTTTGGGACACCTCAGAGAAGCTAAGGGTTTCCAACCTGACAAAACATTTGGCAGAGGACAGAGACACAAAATATCCCATGCCTCTTTTAAGTTCATACATGTAAAAATGGTAACCTGTGGCATACGTAATAGTTTATATTTACTCTCTCTCTTCTACCTTATTATATGGAGTCATACCCATTAATCTTCATGAAAATAAGCCCAAGCTATAAAGGAGTGGCTGAAAAAAGTTTTGTCCTTCATGCTTTCCTTAATTTGAGGACACTTTGTGACTCAGGAATTTTGAAATAGGACAGAATAGGAATTTTGTCTTATTATATCTTAATGTATTTTAGATTGGGATGGATACAATTACCCTTGAAAACGCTTTGGGCATGGTATCATTCAAATCTGCTTTAAATAAGATCAGATAACTAGGTAGGAAAAAATTACCTGCATTCTGTAAAGCCTCGTCTGTAATCACTTATCATATTTTGCCCCATGAAACAATGAGGTAGATCACCACAATGGTAGACCAGATGCATAAAATAAAGCAGCAATTTCTCTTTAGATGTTTGTGCCTTATTTTACTGTAAACTGCTTGGATTTTTTCTGTTAGCCAACTCTAATTTCCTTCTCCAAGCTTGTAGAATCCATTCATTTTAAGGGGACATAAGCCACCCTAGAGTCATGAAGAGGTTGCAGAATTTAATCAGCTTGTTTACATTATTAATCCTTTTAATTTTTAGCAGCCTACATTTTCTCTGTCATTCTCCCAGGGCATTATGGCAGCAGTAAAGCTCTTCCAGATGGAGCTGCCAAGCCTGAGTTTTTGAAAATTCTCCCTTCACAGCTCAGCATGAATTCCACTATGGTCTTACTGAGGAGAGTCCAGATTAAAAGGGAAACAATTTCTAGCTGTAATGGAAAAAGGGCTGAACTTGATGTGGAATTAGGATATGTCCTCGTTTTTTTGGGTGGTCTGCATGGGACATATCCCAGGCACTTTCCTCCTGGTGCTTAGAGCTCAACTTCTATGGAGGCCTCTGCCTCCCAAGAAGGCTCTCCACAGAGTCCACATGCCTTCTCTCCAGCCACAGCTCTCCTGGACAAGCAGTGACTGGGGCTGCCATGCAAGATTTACCCTGGAGTCAAGGGGCCCAGGAGACATTGTTATTTTTTTGCTCCATACGTGACATAACCAATGCCCACGGCAGAGGAGTTTTTGGGAGGACAGGCACAGGAGAGAACACACTCACCAATGTGACATGTAGGGAGCTCATGGGAAAGGACAAAGAGCCCCTTTTTGGCTCCTAAAAGTATAACAAGAAACTAAGGAAAATAAAACAAGAAAGTGTTAGAGAAAGTCAGAAGAATTGTACTCCAAAAGTAGAATTCCAGCCTCTGATGCAGAGATTTGGGACTTTGCAGTGTGGAGCCCATGGCTGGGCTCATGTCAAAACCACGACTGTTTGTGGAGTAACGACCATCTGAGGAGCAGCCTTCTAGTGCTTCAAGCTGTAAAAGCTGCAGATGTCAGGAGTATCTTAAAGGGAAATAGCCTTAAGAATGAAGTGTTTGGAGAAGTCTTGTTGAGACATACCACGCTGAAGATAAATCAATGCAATCATTCCTGGAAAGCCTGGCTGACAAATTTCCCTATCGCATAGTTTGTGGGGATAGCATAAAATGTTTCCTGCCGTACTGATGCAGACATTCTGGGTAGTTTCAGTAAGACCCAGACTAAATCTTGGAATGAAGAAAATAGGATTGAGCCAAGAGTTTCCTGGTGCTTATGAAAATTCCCCAGGAGTCAGAAGGAAAATTATAGCTGTATTAAGGTAGCCTAGAATGTGACAGATAATGATACGGACTTTTCAGGGGAATTTCAAAATTGATAGAAGAGGTTTCTGATTAGATTCACTAGCTGCAGAGTGCAATTGCTACAATACTGCAGCGATTTTTGTTGGATAGGTTTTCCTCCATATTACGAAAACAACTTTCTAGAAGACAAAAATCACACATAAATGAATATGGCATACAGTAATTGAAAAATGATGTGTCTCAGCCTCCCATACATGAAGCTGATATAGCTAGACTCTTATTTACAAACTGTTTTAGGTCTTCAGCAGAGGTGATACAGTTGCTTATCACAGAAAATAAATACATATACTGAGAAGGATTAGGTTCAGATGCAAAACTACTGACCTGTTCATGACAGCATGGTTCTCCTGCAAAGTTTCTGTCTCCTCCAACCAGTGGTGAGCCAAAGCAGTGCTTAAGCAAAGGGGCCAGCTGCCATTTATCCCGTTTAGGGAATATGACTATCCATGCATATTGGAAGTATGTTTTTAATGCTGAAAGTGCAATTCTTTCAGGACAAAACCAGTTCTGTTTACAAAAAGTTATCTGTTTTGTAGCAACCTGGTGCCTCTAAAACACAGGTTGCCAGAAGTTCCTGGCAGTGAGCTGGATGTGGATGAGAGCTGAGGGGAACTCCAGGAGCTGGGCTCTGAAGATGCAGCATGGAAAGAGAGCATCTGGTGGTGCGGAACCATGACCCCAGTCACGGGAAGCCACGCAGAGGGAGACACTCCCCAGCACTTGCAGTCACATCCCTTCCAAGGAGGTCAGCAATTCTTGTTATGAACTTCCTTTAGGGCTTCGGTAAACACTGAGACTTTTCTTCTCATCCACTGTTGAATAAACTGCAGAAACAGAAAATATCTCAGGACCCCTTGGGAATTCTTGCTGGCTGTCTAAGCACAGACACAGGATTGTACAGCTGTGGGTATGGAGTCCTTGCTTGGGTCAGTTTTATTTTATTGGTTACATGTAAAGTTGTGTCATGCTGGTGGCTCACCCAAAGCAACACAGTAAGAATTAAAATAGAAAAGATGTAGCATTCAGGACACAATTTCCAGATGTAATTATTTTGGTCCAGTAAACACATTACTTTTTTCCAAAGAAATGAGGAGTTAAAAAGACAGCAGTTCTCCCCATGGTATCTTTCTGGGCTTCTACTGCAACAATTAAGTTAATATATCACATCTGCTGTACATCCTAATGAGGGAAGGTAGTCAGGATCCTTACCCAACTCATCCTAGAGCAAGAGACCTGAGATGTTTCTTTCTATAACCCTGCAAGCAGAGTCTTTATTATGGCTGAAAAATGTGACTGGTACTTATATCCTGGATCTTTTCTTTGTATCTACAGTCAGTTAACATAGATTAATTTTCTAGTTTTCCCATTCCAACATCTATAATAGTCTTTGGTTTTTTTCATTGAATTCCTAACCTGGTGACCAGTGGTTAGCATGCACCCCACCGGCATGTGTCTATACAGCTAAGGCACCATCAGGCAAGGAAATATGAGTGGAAACCAAAATTAATCCATTAAATGGAAAAGGGTCTGAAGTTACCATAATTATTTTTAATAAGTGATAAGGTTTTGAATTTTTAGACTTTCAAATTACTAACTTTGATTTTGAAGAAAAAAAAAGAAAAAAAAATCCAACCCTCCAAATAGTTTCAACCCAAAAAAAACCCCAAATTTTTGGCTCGCAGCTTCTAAAAGGATCATTCAGCCTAATCCAATCTTTAGGAGTAGCTAAAATTGTGATGCCAAATTTCTGTTTCTAGCCCAAATTGTTTTGTTATGCCAAAAATATGTCTTGAAGAATTAAACCGCCTGAGGTTAAAATGTTTTCCCTGATTTACAATGTTTGGTTAAAAATGTATTTAGGCCAATGACAAGCAAAGCAGGGTGTAATTTAACTTGAAAAAGAAGTTACTATAATGCTGAAAACCTCACTGAGAAATTTCAGATTTATAAAAGATAAAGGGAAATGCTGACAACCCAGAACTATCACAATGCCAGAGAGTAAAATGGTCTTAAATAATGTGCATATTTTGTGAGGTACTCTTTTTATAATTGACAGTGGAAATGTGGATACTTTGCAAATTCTAATCATGGCAATTGCTGCAAGATCAGCAAAGGTTTATATATAACCTCATCTGCATAAAGCAACTGCAGTGAGCTACATCCCATATAAAATTAATGAATTTACAGATCAAGCCCAGTATTCCAGCACCTGTATTTAAGTGCCTACCCTACTCTCTGTATCTGAGTAAGGTGTTACAGTGTGTTAAACCCAGTACCTAGAATTACTTTTCATCAGCTGAATCGCTCTTGAGATCCAGAGAAAGGGAAAGTTCAGCTGCCTGAACGGACCTTTTGAGATGGCAAATATTTCCTCTGCTTAGACCTTTTCAATTATTCTACTCAGCTTCAGCTGCTTCTGCAGAAGATCATGGGCTCAATCTGCCAGTCCCCAGTGGTGGCAGCCTTGGGTGCCATGGGCCATCTCATTTGGCACTGACAGCCTGAGTCTGGGTAACTGAGTCTCGCCTTTTGTTTGCTGTGGTGAGTAGAGGCTCGATTCAGTTCCGTGAACAAAGGTGGGCTTAAAATAGGCTATTTCAGAGGACTCAGGATGTCAGGAGAATCTACTCAGGTACCACAAATGTGGGTCAGGCCTCAGGGGATAGCCCTGCTGTGCAGGCCAGGCAGCCAGCAGACAGGCAAAACGTCTTACCTAGGTCATTTTAAAAGGCACTGGGTGCTAAGCTGGGGCAACTGAATGGAGCTGTCAATTTTCATTAACTCTAACAGGAACACAAGAATCTGGAACTGAATTTCTGTCTGTGTCTTGTGTTTAAGCAGATTGTCTCAACTCCCTCCATTGTCAGCAAAGAGAGATGCTTCCAGGGTCACTTGCCTTAGATGTTTATTGCAATGTGGAACAAATCTTTCTGCAGAAAATCCTCACCAACTCTGTGTTGCTTAGAGGGGGAACCTGTATGAAAGGCAGCAGGAAGACAACAAAGAAGAGATGAGAAAAAATGCCAACTGCATTGTGTATTATTTTTTCAGAACATCTTTTTATTAGTTCAGATAAGGTCTATTGAGTTCACTGGAAAATCTTTAAGTTTTAATGAGAAAAATTGTAGGTCCAAAGATACTTCAACTCAATGAATTCAAAAGAGGTTTTGTGCAATAATACACCAGGCTGTTCTGCTTTTATAGCCCACCTGTTTTAAGTGAAATACTTGGTGGGCTTGTATTTGCAATACAGTGAATTTCTGGGCAATTACTACAGGACCACGTTTTGGTACCTGAATGATTTTGGCCTTTATATTCTTATAAGGCTACCTAGAGATTAAATTGGCCAGTTCTGTTCCTCTACAGTCGTTCAGTGTCATTTTCAGAAAATGCAGGGACATGTAAACTATCCTGAATGAGCAGGTCAGTTCAGAATTGAACCTCTGGTTATTTCTGCTGCCATGCTATAGCCACCTATTTTAAAGTAAGACTGGTTCTTCCCTTAAAAGAATTTTCAGGACAGAATCTGTGTTTCCACCTTCTGAAAACTGGAGGTGGGTGTGGGGGTGGTGTTGCTATTTGTTTTTTTAGCTTTTTTAAACAGGGAAACCCAGATAATTTTGTGACTGCTTCTGAACCATACTCTGATTACAAGTCTTCATAAGAGATAAGAACCATACCAGAAAATTGCAGGGGTTGTCTTTGTTTCATGTATTTTTTTACACAGAAAAAAAAAATCCAAAAGTAAAAGCTGCTTGCTGTGGAAAATACCATCTCAACCTCTCTCTCTAAGACATAGATCTAAAAAAAAATGCTATTCCAGTTCTCTGGTATTTGAGTAGCTGGACAGTTTAGGCAGAGTATTATCTTTTAGCTAAAACATACAGTTTCTAGGTGCCAAAAAGCTACTAAAGAAATCAACATATACTGCTGTACTAAATTAAATTAACTTGCTGTGCTAACTAACTTTCCTCTGTACTCCAGATTAGATTGCTATGGATCTTCCCATAAAAATACTGAATGTCATCTTTATTTTAGTACTAGTCCAGACTCATCCTGACTCAGCTGTGAAGTGCTTTGCTGTCAGGAAGACCTCACACTACTTGCTGAACTATGTTCACAAAACACAGTACTTCGAGTGATTTCTAACCATGCTATGGTCACACTAGGTAAGAAGCACACATGATTTAGGATTGCATACATTTTTAATGTTGCTTATAAGAAAGGGTTATATATTAATTCACAGGGTAAGGGCTTTCAATGGGTTTTAATAAGTTCAGTGCTACAATTTACTGTGAAATTGAAATAGTTTCATGCCAAGGGCATAATCAGTATGAAAAACAAGACTGGGATTTGATAAAATATGAGTTTGAGGGAATAAATTGTACAGGGAGTTAGCAGTAGGGTCTGGCTAAAAATGGGCCTCTTAGCTTTACCTTTTAGGGAAAGGAGAATACGTAATTTTGATTCAGAGCAGATTCATGTTTCAGCTAAAACTTCAGGCCGTAACTCTCCTTTTGATCCATTTGAATATGACAAAGGACTTCACTGAGGTAAGACAGCAGCTGAAAATAAAACCTTCATTATTATTTACTTTCCCACAGTGATCACCCAGTAACCAGAGAAAGTGCCTTTGCAGGCTGTACCATGTGCCAGGAGGACAGGGCAAGCCCTGTCCCTGACTGTGACCGTCCTCAGGGAAGGATTCATGGGAGTGGAACATCCCACCGTGAGGAGAAGCTGCTGAGGTCCTTTAAGTGCAGTTACAGCATTTCTCTTGGCAGCACATTTCACAGCTGAGCAGGGACATGATAATATTTAAGGGGCATCTGATGCCCAGTGTGGACAAAACCAGCAGCTGTGCAGTTGTGCCCAGTCATATCCCCTCCCCTCTATGAGTTGTTCCTGTATTGGCTCAGTTCTGAAATCTCACAGCTTGATGTGCTCCTGTGAAAACAGAAACTGAACTAAATTGTGCAATGCTGAGAGGAATAGCCACAGTGTGCCAGTTTGCCAGACTGCTGTGCCCTACCTCAGCTTTTCCCCCAGAATGGGTGATTTCATTCTGCTTATAAAAATAGCCCCTAAATTTTTTTAAACTCCCACTTTTGAAAACATTGCTTTTATGTAATTCTTTGCATTTTGCAAAACACGTGTAACTGTGTTAGACCCCCAAGCACTATATTTTTGTCCCTGAACGTTGGATTTCCAGTACTTGAAAGAGTAAAGTCCCACCTCCATGCCTGATACATTTCAGTTTATCGCTCCGTTTTTCACTTGCCAATGCATACAAACGAAGACCTAGGGAAACCTTTTCAGGATGCTAATGGGGAACTCTCCGGTTTGACAGTGCTAGCAGGGTGCAAGGCTAGAGCAGAAAAGGAGGAAATTAGTCTTTCACCCTGGGAAAGCATTGCCTACTGATACAAGGAGCCATCTAATCTCAATAGCCTTTTTAAACAGTTTACATGAAAAGAAAAGAAACCCCAAAACCCAACAAACAGAGGGAAGAAAGAAAGAAAGGGATTTCTGTTGCAAATTGACAGGAATGGTTGTATTGAGTTTCTGCTGATAAAATCTCTCCACAGCAAAGAGTTACAAGGAACAAAAGAGGCTTTATGACTTTATAGAGGGAGAGAAATGAGGACCTAATGATGAGGCTGAGTATACAAGCAAACTTCTCCAAACTTACCTGAGTATTTGGGGATTTATAATTTATGTTTCTGCATAAGCAACACATCTGCCTGTTTCTTTTTTTAATTCCAGTTATTTTGGTGGGGTTTTTTCTCGACGTGACTCAGCTATTTGTGAGGGTTTAAAAGAGAGATCATACTCTGCAGTCAGAGATGGCAGCAACTCACTACTCTGTTTTAAATGTGAACTAAAAATTCTGGGTAACCGTACCAGCAGTATGTTAGCAAGTGCAAGTTAGTTTAATATAGGCCATACAAATAACATTTACATAAAATAATTCAAATGTTTGTCTTTACTGCAACAGCAGTATGCAAAATGGAAAGCATCTGAGAAATCCTTGAAATAAAGAATAATATATTTAATACCAATATACTGCAGAGAAGAGAGAGAAACTTCTAGATGATCTTTTGGACATGACATTAATATTCAATGGGAGATGGTAAAATCCTGAAGTTTAAAAAAATAGAAATCTAAAATTCCTTCCATCATTCTGGAACCATTAAGGTCGGAGGTACGTTAAAATTATTGATATTGGTCCACTGACACTTATACTAGGTCAATAAAGTAGTGAATATGATTTGATAAACTGCATAAAGGATAACAAACAAAATATGAGAACTTAATTCTTGAGTATTATTTCATAAAGCAGTGAGAATGCCAAAGAGAATATGAGGAGGAGACTTAAAGCATTTAAAAAGGGACATAATGACCCGGGATATGTAACAAATTACATGTTCTGCCTTCAGGAGCATAGAGGATCCATGATTACAGAAGTCTCTGGCAGCAATATTGGCTGCAGGTATTCCCATTAGTATCTTTTTCTGATTTCACCTGCACCGTTTCTTGAATGGATAGATTAAAATCCACTGGGAAGCCAATCATTTTAATATAATTTATGGACAGTTTTTAGAGTTTGGTTGTTTTTTATGGGTTTTTTTTTTCTTTTGTTTGTTTGTTTTTTTAAGTTCAGAACAGCTGCACAAAGACTGGAGCATGAACTGCTACTACCAATTCACACTTTATATTATGAAATCTATTAGCCTGTATCTAAAAGCTTGATATAGCAAAGTTGGTGTCTTGCTGATGAGAGCAAAGACATTGAGTGAAATAAAATGCATTAAAACTGGTAAAACTGGTAAAAGATAACTACCCAGAATCATTCTAAAGGTTTGAATGTCATCTTGCTCTCTTACCTTCAGTCAACTGCTTTACATCCTTAAATATGAAATTCCAGTGAGTGCTTTTTCATGCTTTACTGATAATAGTTTGAGTTTAACCAGCCAAATTACTTTTAAAAGGGAAGTTTTACATTCTTTATAGCTCCTTGAATTGATGTGAGAACTTCAAAAGCTAATTCTGTGCTTTCAAGAAAATTCCCAGCATACAAGAGTCTTCCTTGCATACCAGATGTATTTCACTCATCAGAAATGTTTCTCTAGGGTGCTGGACCAAAACCAAAGTGACCAATTGCTTCTCAGAGCTTGTTGCTACCCAGCTGTTTTTGGGGTTCTGGGCATGACAAAACTGGACCAATAACCTGTTTAGAAATGCTCCTTTGGAGAACAAATTTCCTCAGGTTTCGCCAGCCATCTTAAAGCCTTATCTAACATGAAAATTTGAAACAGATAATTTTCATAATAATTGCAGGGATTAGAAAGTAATTATTAAGTTTAAAGAGAAGTGCCTGGAGATAGATAAAATCAGTGCCTGTTGACTCTGGATTTTGGTAAGTTCTGTAAGGGTTTCCTACTGCTATTTCAACTAAAAAGCTGTTGGCTGTCAGTGGGGATGCTTTTCCTATAAATAGGATAATGTACAGACGCAAATTCCTTCTCATATATTTTGTTCCAAACTGAATGATCCATTGCTTAGGAACTCTTCCCAGCTGGTCCTTCTTATGATTAACAAACTTTATCCAGGTGTCAGTTTTACCACATCTTGAACTGCTGACTGCCCATCGGAGTCTAACTTCTCTTCTGCATGCAGATACTTTTAATTATTTCTCGGTCAAGGTCAAGCAGACCTCATGCCTGTAATCATACCTATTACCTGAAGATAAATAAAATATCTTCCTAATAACATAGCTACTCATGATTTTCAAAGAACTACTGGCTTTCTAGCCATAAATTGAGTAATAAATTACCTGTATTATTTTGCAATAAACAAATGGGATTTTAAATTCTTTCCAAGGCTCTGTATGTTTTTCATACCTATGTATTAATGTTACCTTCAGTGCCTTTATTAATTTTCATCTTTTTAATTCTGTACATGTCACGAATATCTTTTTGCAAGGAGTTTCAAATATAGTTTAGAGGTACTCTGTAATGAGTAGAAAAGTGCCTAATTTTGATGAATTAATCGTAATTTATTGCAATAATTAACTCAGACAAGTGGAAGAGAGAATCTGCAAATGCAGAAATCATGATACATAGGTGGTATATCATACAAGAGGTACTAATTCAAACCCTCTGAAACAATGTAATGCAGATGTGAAATGAAGCAGAGACAATATATAACAAGGAACAGACGGAATTGATGTGTGTCAGAACAAATCCTCATAGGAAACATTTGGAAATTATCAGGAAAAACAAACAAACCAAGAGGTTGCCTTAAATCCTAGGGCTTGCTAAGCACAAGCTATTGCATAAAAGAAACTGGAAAACAGAGTTATTGTGAGCAAAAAATGGTAGACTCAGTCCAAATCATCAATAAAGATAATAAACAGAAAAAAAGCTGTAGTACCTTTTCACTCTGTACATGGGTTTCTCTGAATAGCTCCTCTGGAGTATCTTGCTTGACCCATTCACTGAGAAGACATTCCAGGTTTTCACTGGACATTTCAGATTATATTCTGAAAACCAAGCATCTCACATACATGTATCACCTTACATAACTTCCTGCTTTAGGTCTTCACTGATACTCGTCCTACCTCATCCGTGGTTCTCATACAAGGATTATCTGAATGATCTTGGAATGTACACAAAACTTGCTTTTCTTTTTTTTTTTCAGTTGCATGTAATATTATTTTGGAATTCTGTGTGTTTTTAGGATGCCTAGATGAAAGATACTAATGGAATATATCCAATAGAACAAGATATTTTATGTGAGCAAAGAAAATTAAGTTGAGTAACAACTATTTTAAAAAAATGGGGAAAAGGTAGTTCTCATTTGGATAGTCAAGTCATATAAAACAAATTAGGTCTCAGTTATTCCTTAATTTCTTTACCAAATTTATAGTTCCCACATGTGAGATTTGTCAGTCTTATGAGAATAGCCAAAATAGCCCTAACTACCACAGGTTTAACTTGAGTTTAAATGCTCTAATGTGCCTATTTTTATAGAAATAAAATCTCTTCAGGGTTAGCTTATTATTTTTCTAATTTGATATCTTTTTGTACATGTAGTATTTTAGACCATACACTTCAGGTTTCTTTTTCTAATTTAGCTTTAATAAGGTGTAATTTAGCTTTAGTAAAGAGGCAAGTATTACTCTATAAAACTTTACTGGACGAAAAAATTCTAAGGAAGATATTTTCATAAGCAAAGAAATATGAAAAGTTTGAGATAGGTACCACAGTCTGGGCCAGACATTGTTCTCCTCATCAAAATTTTGTTGTAATGGGAATAGTGACAATGACTTTTCAGATCACATCGCTATTCACATGACCAGAATTCATTCTGGGTTGTTTTCTAAGTTTACTGTGATGCTCAAGGTTACACATCTGCCAGTGAAGCATTGCCCTATAATGGAGGTAGTAAAAATGCAGTGAAGAAGGCTACCCCGTGTTCAGCAGTTTGTTACCAGGGTCCTGTGCTGGTGTAGCCTTTACAACCCTGTAAGGACCGTGTTTATTAGCACTTCTTCAAGAAGCTGTTCCAGGGGGACTTCGGAGATACATTTATTTCCAGATAGTTCCTGTTTGCTCCTGCTCCTATGGGGTATTCCCGACAAGGAATGATCTTGGAGAGGAAGAAATGCAAAACTAATTTATAGAAGTTCAGCGAAAGAGACTTGAATATTCTGACAAAGGAAACTGTTCTAGAAATTATTTGTGAGCATAGTCTAAGCAGGGGACATCCTCCCAGCACTCACTATAATGTATGTGTCCAACACTGAGGTGCTAGTTATACCTTCATCAACGAAACATGCAGAAGAAAAGGAAACAAATGGGGAGAGTTTTTTCTATTCTTTTGCTTCAAAATCTCTATTCATAGATTTATTCACTGTAACTGTTTCTATTATGTCTTGGTATGACATACATGAATAACATACATTATTTCTTTTAAGATTTCTGGGACAGAAGGGAAATGTTGTCCAAAATATAGGGAAGAAAATGCAACTCTACTGGCCATACTGGTCTGCAAATTATTTAACCATGTGTGGTACAGATATTTAAATTCAGAGAAACTTCTTCTGTGGTTGCTATGTTTGCAGCCAGTGTTGGAAGTTTTTCTCTGTTCTTTTATTTTTCTCCAGATTGCAGCTAGTAATGCTTTAAGAAATGCTAGAAAATTAGAGAATAAACCCATTATCATTCCGTCTGCTTTCAACTAGCTGTCAATCAAACTTCCCACACAATTCTACCTAATCTACCCGTATGCCAGTTTGGCACCCCAAGACATCCCCCTGCTCTCACAGAAAGTGTTTGGCTTGTTAAAATTTACTTTTTTCCCTGCAACATTGTTAAAAATATGTCTGATTCCATTCCTTCAGCTTGTAATGACCACGACTCCAATTGCAGGTCACGTTGAAGCATTTTTTCCCAAATGAAGATCCATGGTGCTCTTTCCCAGCTATGCATTGGAAAAAACAAACTTATTCCAAACTAAATTAGACTGCACTACAATGGAATGCTTCTCCCCCCTCCCCCCCCCGATTTTCTCTTCTGTCCTTGTCCATAAAGTATTTTTTTCAAATAGGGAATCCTATCTTCGCTTCTTTTGATTCTCAGTTGTATAAGTACAAATATATAAAAGCAGAACATTTCTCAATGCAGTAAAGTAGAATACTTATTTTTAATGCTTTTTTCCTTGATTCTGAATGCCAGAATTATTGCCTGTTCATTGAGCAGTGAAATGCATAAAAAGTAAGTCTTATCACTGCCTGGTAGAAAGACACTTTTCTCGTCCTCCTTCATGAGATAATGACTGCTTATTACAAATGCCTGGAATGGGAAGTGTCTGCCTCTGAGTAACAGAGGAGTAAGGTGGCTCACCAAAGTGGCTCACTCAAATCAAGCAGACCCCTTGTTCCCATATTGTTAGGAAAGTAGAAGTAAGTGAAGTGGAAAATCCCCTGCTCTGCAATTACCCCTGAGTTTATCTGAGAAAGCAAAGGCCTGCCATAAGCTTCAGGTGAGGGTGCATGGCAGCAACCCTGAGCACACAGTGGTGTCCATTCCCTCAGCAAGGAGGAGCTGATCTGCACAACGACAGCTTCCCAGGGGTATTTCTCACTACCAGCCCACCTTCTGTGGGTACCACTGCTATGTTATCACCCTCTGTCCACAGATTAAAGCAGCAGAGGGTCACTTCTACAGAAGGTACTGATGCCAATGGACAGCAGGGACCCCAGCCTTGAGGCACTCAAAGCTGGCACAAACTAAACTTTTGGAGAATAGCTCAACTGCTGATTTTTGTCATGCATTTCAGACATAATTCCTCAGATACTGTTCTGTAGCTTGCACAGTTCGAGGTTAGAGTCTGTGCCTGTGCAAGAATGATGCTCTTAGAACATATCCAGACTTTATGTTTTCCCTTATTCTTTGCTGGGAAGCTGCTTGGAGGGGAACAACACTGAGTTGAAATCTGAGCTCTTTTCTTAGAGAGCTGAGCATGTGCAGACCAGCACAATATTGACTGTAAAGAACTCACCATGTCCATTACCACGAGAAAAGTTTCCTTCCTATGTCTTCTTCAGGTCCCACCTTTGCAAAGAAACCGAAGTCATGCAATACTAAAAAATTAACATACTGTTTACCAGATATTCACCATTATACCTCATTAAATACAGCATTACATTCCATCTCCAGACCTTAAAATCTTCAATGACTTCATAATTTGTTCTTTTTATTTCTCATTACAGACAGAAGTTTATATTTCTGTTACTCTTTGTTTTAAAATGAAAAAAGCACAACCTTGTCTTTACCCAGATTAAGACCACATTAAACTCTGTCAGACCAACAGGCACCTATTTAAAAGTCAGCACTAGCAGAAAAAGAAACATCTCTGTCACTTCTTAATAACCACCAAATAAAAACCTTAATACGCTTTTTTCTTAACCTTTGATGCAGCTTGATATGTGCTGATACTATCTCCTAATCTGAAGAGAAACTTCTTGTTTGCCCCATCACTGTCATTTAGGAGGGGAGCTGCCCCTGGGACACAACAGCATGTCTCTAGTCTCTTCAAGGACCATTGCAGAGTGACTGCATTTTTTTATTCAATAGCTTTCTCAAGAGCAAAAGCCCATACTGAGAAGGAGAGAGCAGACCATATGCTCTTTTTTCAGGCCCACAGAGACAATTTAGTTCAATTATAAAAATGTTTGTCTCAGGCTCCTTTGCCCATGTCCAAGCTGGCCTACCATGCTCCAGCCCAGAAGACAAGTGTCCTGTGCACTAGGGGAGCAATGTGCCCGAGCTCTTATACATTGCCACTAAGCACATGCTACCAACTGCTCTTGACAGATTCTGCCTAAGGAGACGCCAGCAGTGTGAGGAGAGATGCTACAAGCAGAAGAGTATGCATATGTTGACGTGACAAATATGACTTTGAATAAAGGCAGACTCTAAACACAAAACCACAAGCATACGGATGGGTGTTTTTATTGATGCAATGATTAAGTACAGGCAAAGTGATGAGACATTAAGTAATGACATGTTTTTTGTTGAATTAAAAAATATGAGTGCTAAATGACAAATTATTATCAGGAATAAGATCCAAGTTCCCAGCTAAAGGTACTGAGCAGATTCCATGGAACCAAAAGAAGGATAGAAACTGTCATACCCAATTAAAAGAGGGTCCTACTGCTTGTGTTTAATGTCAAAAAATTATGATACATCCACAGGGAGACAGCTGTTAGATGCTCAGAGATACTGTTACTGACCTCAGTAGGAAAGGTTAACATGTACCATGAACCTGAATATCATCAGTGTGCTTGTGATAATGAAAGCCATATGACACAATCAATGCTTCAAGGAGGTTTAGTTTTAATGAAAGATCTGAAAGGCTCAGGACAGAGCCCCAAGGCTCACTGACACTCAGAGAACTTACAACTGAAAAAAGCTTGATCAGCACAATGGAACCGAAAGGGTGGTTATAGAGTAACCAAATCTCACCCCAGCCCAAGGAGCTTCTCAGACAACAACCGTTGAAGTGATGCCAAAGGCAGCTGTTCAGCTGAACAAACCTGAAGAAAATCTGAAGAATGTCACTCAAGGTCCTTGTTCCTTACAACAGCTGTCCTAAAAATACAACTGCACCTTGTTATGCGCTAAACAAATGATCAGTTTGAGACAGCATATGCTACAGGATGTGTAGAAGGAAGGACCATAAAAATAAGTGTAAATTTTAATGAACTATAGGACATACCAAAGGCTTGGTTCCAGTCAAAATGGAAGCTTCATATCAGGCTTGAAATTCTGGTGTGAATCCAGAATGACTCACTGAAATAATAAAGTTGAGAATTTTCAACAAGGTTACCTTCTCTAACAGTTGAAACTCTTAAATTAGGCCCATTGAGCATGAATAAACAATCTTTTCCCACCCTAACAATTAATTCCCTAGCTCCTGCTCCCTTACCTGACCAAAGCACACATTAGACTGTGTTACTGACGGACAATAAATGTATGGACATACTAGTTCTGGTTTGAACTCTGATGCAGACTCCCAATAGGGACACTTAGAGTGTGTTTAGTTATATGTAAAGAGTCACGTAATTTCAGTCATGTATTGTTGTACTGCATTCCTGAATATGCAAAAGGTCAATAAACTTTTTCTTCTGCTGAGGCCTATTTCTACAACTGTGCTATTCAACTCTGTCCTTAAGATTTTTAAAGACTCTGAGGTCATTAGAAAGCAAGGCTGAGCTACACGATTTAAAAAGTGGTGTGCAGGGTACAGTCATTTACAGATAAGGAAATGACTAATTGGACTGGACTTTAATTTCAGGTCAGTGGAATCTCTCTGAGATAATATTTCCTGTCAATGACTTTCAAAGATGCAGACATGCTGTAATAAATTTGCTTCAGAAATACAATTTTGATATTTCTGATAGGATACAAGCATCTCTGGAAATCTCAGAATCCCAAAGTAGAAAAAAAAATTAGCACAAGTCCTTGGATGTACTATTTACTAATTAACACCCATCCTGTTCTGCAGAACATAACAGACAATTAGAAATTCTGTGTTAGACTTGCAGTATATATTTTCCATGGATAAATTTCATAGATAAGATATTTTTAAAATATTGGTGCTGTGCATCTGTTGTCTTTGTTCTCTTGCTAATTAAGATTTTGGGGCTTTTTTTCCCTGAAAAACTCAGAAAACACAGATGAGATATTTTTCTTACATTCAATAAAAAGTTCACAAAGTTTTAATGTAACCTAAAATTCCTAGAATGTTTTCAGGAATATTTCAGTGGTGACTGGATTGGTAACAGCTACTGTCTCATCATTACACTGTTTGTACACCATTATAGTACATAATAAGAAACAAGCTACAAGCAAACCCCACAGTTTGGCTTTCCTGACTGCATGCCAGTCCAGTTTCTACAGAAAAGGCGATGAGGGGTCCCCTTCTCTCCAGGATCCAGTGGATAGGAGGGTGCTCTCATCAGGTGTGCCAAGCTGGCCAGCTGCTCAAATAGGGAACACATGTAATTCCAGAGCCTTCAGTTTGCTGTAGAAGCCACATAAACACTACTCTAGTTGTACAAAGGAAGGAAATTATTTCAGGCACTAAATGCCATTTTCCCAGGACACCTACTAGAGAAGTAGCTCCTTCAGCAAATACAGACACTGATGCTCTGCCAGACAGGTTGGTCTTTGGCACCACAGTGCTGGCAGTGGCAAACTGAAAGCCTAAAGTGTCCCCGTACAGGGTCTAGGTCCTGTCAGGCCTCTAAATGAGCACTGCAAATTTGACTCTGGGCTTCTGGGCACTGTGGCAACCCCTGCCACATCACCACAGGTCCCAAGCTGAATGCCTTATCAGATGTTTCCTCATGTGCACGGCACACAGGTGTGCATGTGCATGCATGTGTTATCATTTATTTGATCACTTATTTGTATGCAAAAGTATCTTCAATATAACTTCATTATTACTCTGCTCTTCATGCATTCTGTATAGGCAAAAGAGCAAGGAAAAGACTTTGAGCAATGTTTCAACAGGTTAGCTTGAGTCCATTTCTCTGTAAGCATGCATAACATATGTGATGGCATGCCATAAGAATGTCAACATTATTAGAGAGAGGGGTTTGTTAGATGACCAGAATGGAGACTAAACTAGCAATGAAGGACATGTGCAGCTGGCAAAGGCAGCCAAAACCACAGCACTTGGTGCAGCAGATAGTGCAGAAGAGTGCAAGAGAGGAGGACAGAAGCCGTGTACACGTGCTTGGCAATGGTGGTGCCGTGCCACAAGGCATGGTCCCAGCACACATGGGATCAACTCCCCTGGCACAGCAGAGACCTTGACCCAGAGCGAGCTTCCCCAGGAGGATGGAGCTCAAGAGCATTAAAAGGTGCCCCATCTCTCCCTCTAGGGCCAGGACAGAGAACATCCTTACATGCAGCCCATGTGCATGGGGGAAGGCTCTAAGTCAACAGGGAAAGGAGCTGGGAGAAGATGTCAGCAGGCTGTGTGGCCTCAGGGATGATGAAAAAGAGGGGAAATAGTATGCTGGGTTTTCTAAGCAAAAGATATAGGGTGATGTGCATAAGACAGACTTTGTAATCAACAAATTGGGGTTGTAGAGTTCCATGTGGATAAAGAAATGGCAAGAGGAAAGCAAAAAAATATGAACTATAAGAAGGAACAGAGAAGTGAGTTAAAAACTGGCTGAACTGTCAGACTCAGATGGTTGTGAGCAGCAGCACAAAGTCCAGCTGAAGGCTGGTCACAGGGTCTTGTGGGTCACAGGGTCAGCCACACTTAGTGCAAGTACCAGTTTAGTATCCACAGTAGCGGCCTGGATGTTGGGAGGGAGTGCACTCAAAGCAAGTTTGCAGGTGTGTGCCACAAATCTGGGACAAGTGACTGATATCCTAGATTGGTGTGCTGCCATCCAGGCATCCTTTGCAGTCCTGTTAAATGGACAAGGACTTACCACAAAGACCATTGCAAAGTCCATCATTTGTTTTTCCTGGGGAGGAACAACATCAGGCACTTGGAGGCCAAGTGGCTGGGAAGCAGCTTGGAGGAAGAGGGCCTGGGTGATCTGGAGAACATCAAGCTGACCACAGTCAGTGTGGCAAAGAAGCTAAACAGCATCCTGGGCAGCTTAGGCAAATTGTCACCACCAGGTCAAGGAAGATGATCCGTCATCTATGCTCAGCCCTGGTGCGACACCTCTGGAATGCCAGGTCCAGTTCTGGGCTCCTCAGTATAAGGGATACATGGAGATTCTGGAGTGAGTCCAGCAAAGGGCCACAAAAGTGACTAAGACTGGCATCTTCCATATGAGGAGTTGTTGAGAACTGGACTTAATGGTCTTAAAGGTCTTTTCCAACCTAAAAAATTATATGATTCTATGATTTTATTCAGCTTGGACACGGGAAAAGCTCGGGGAAGCTTATCCTTGTATGTAAATACCAGGTGGGGGAGTAAAGAAGTAGGAGCCAGACTCTGCTTGGTGGTGCCCAGTGACAGGACAAGAGGCAGTGGACACAAACTAGAACACAGGAAATTCTGTATAAACATAAGAAAATACCTTCTTCCTCTGGATGACATCTGAAACTGGCACAGTTTGCCCAGAGAGACTGTGGAAAGATTCAAAACCTTACTGGACATGGTCTGGCAGACTCTGCTCTGATCAGAATGGTTGGATGGTTCCCAAAGCTCCATTTCAAACACCACTGCTCTGTGATATACCTACTTAAGTCAAATAATGCTATTTTTTTAGAAATGTGGTCATGGAAAAAATGCCTGCAAGAAAGCCTTATGACACATGACGTTAATTTTGTGCTTATACCTCTGTATGCTGATGTATGTGTTAATTTTTTGCACATATGGAAGCACCCATGCATAAATTGCTGAAAACAGGAAATACTGATATGCTCACAAATAATGCAAACACACAGAGGCATTTCTTTACACATTTATTAGCTCATTTCTTATCTTGAACTTGTACATTGTCTAAGAAAATGGAACTCAAGCCTTCTTTGGTGTCACTGTGTCCAATGATAAATAAACATATTTGCTAGCAATAATGAAGGGTCATTCAACAGATGCCTACTAATTATCTCTTGTGCAGCAGTATTTTTTTTTTCTCAAACTGAGTGATATTAAAAGGTGCATTTTTGAATATTAAACATTTTCTTGTTCAGTGAGAGATTCCAATCAATACCCCATACAGATGTGAGGAAAAAAAAGAAAAAATATCTCCTGCAATTTCTAAAGGATACCAAGCAATCCAATCTCACTAGGAAGGGTTTTCTCCACCAGCTAGGAAAGCATTCATTTTTGGGTCAGCTTGTCTGCAGCTGAGCGCTTTTAATATTTCAGCTGAGTTCACCAGGCAACATGTTACTACAGTCTTTGACAATTACCAGAAGGAATGCAGGAACAGTCAAAGCATGTGTTTTCCAGAACTTGCATACATAAGGGCTTTCTGAAAAACACAGGTACCTGGAGCCCTGGACTCTTACTGCAGTACCAAGGATAGAGAAGCAGAGACCATGGTTTTCTTTCCTCTTTGTATCCCATTTGCTGTTTATTTGCGATTTCATCTCTTATACAGTGCTTTTGGTTATAGTCTATGCTCAGTTCCTTTTATTTCCTAGTTCTATGTAGCAAGTACTTTTTTATTTCTTGTTTCTCCTCTTCTGCCCACTGTCTCAATCTGCTTTTAAAGCTAGGAGCTAGCTGAACTTCTGATTTTTATCCGGTTCTGATGCAACATCTGTAGATTTTTGACCACGATTTTGAAACCTTTCCATGACCCTCTTCTTCCTGCTGTGGAAGGGATGATTCAGGAACAGATTGAAAGCTGCTGCTAGCCCAGGTATGTGCCCATAGTCTCTGTATGATGTCAAGACTGTGGTTGTAATTGGGGAGCTCCAGCATAAGGAGCCACAGTAAAAAATGTACTATAAAAGTATTTGGGAAATAAAAAAAATTGAATACTTAAAAACTTCCTTGAAAAGGGAATCCTATGGGATTACAGAACAAAGAGACAGCAGGAAGATGAAGAAAACATGTCTGTGGAGAACAGAAGTGCCTGCAGGGCCACATTTTAAGGAGGAAGAGATGTGAGTGGAGTAGGAACTAACAAAAAGAATTATTCCCATCTGCCTTTCATCTGGTGGTGAAAAAAGGTCGAAGATATACTCTTAGGCACATTGTTAGATGAAAAGTAGCTCAAAATTAGAGGTGAAAATTATGGCAGATTTACAACATAGTTATTAGAAAACTCAATCAAAGCCGTGAAGAGCCATGGGGTAACAAAGAGGGGCAGCCACTGCTGACAGCAGCTGGATTTACTTTTGATACACGCTAGAGAGGAATGCCTCCTGGTCCTGAGCACAAGGCAGATTTTTTCCTTCCTTGTGCCCCATGGCTTATCTCAGTGGAAGAATTCAGCATTGTTTTGCAGTGGTTTCAATGAAGATCTTGAACTTGCTGAGAATATCCTTTCAAAATAGCAAAAAGGTGTAAACGGTCAAGGAAGTCTTAACAAAGCTTTGGAGTTGAAAGTGTAGTTTTAATTCCTTATGATGTCAATAATTTCTTCTGTAATTACAGATGATAGAATAATAGAGATAAATGACTATCACCTAAAATTATCTAGAAGGCTAATTGTCTCCTTAAACCACACAAAGAAAACCATTTTGCATATGGCAAAATCCTGGCATGTTCTTTAGCTGTCCTGTTATTTGGTCTGATTTCCCAACCATGTCCCAGCCTAATTTGGTTTTGGTATGTTTTTAGATGCAAATATGAAAATAGTGGATCCAGACTTTGATCTTTCATAATGAGGCTGGATTTATATTTTTGGTTTATGCCAATTTCTGCAGGTTGTCCAGGGAAGCTGGGTGGAGAACAGTCCTGTTCCAGGATTAGTACTCCTGATCCAAGCTGCCCACATGAGCATGCCCAGGGTTTATCCTGCCAGAAAGACTGCTCTGTCCCAGCAGTGCCTGGCCTCAGCAGGGTTCTTTGTGTGGTCCTGGGAAACAGTGATCTGCATGACCCCAAGAAGGGACTGACAAGTCTTGCCAGTCCTGCAAGTATTGCCTTGCTACATAACCCACCACAATATGGGGAGATCTCAGTTCCTTGGGTCTGCTCTCTTTCCTAAAGGTGAATGGCTTTTGCTGGGAACGCCAATGCCTTTCTGTGCACGTTCCATGCCTGGCTGTTAAGAGGATAGCTAAATACTTTTTCCCTTCTGATTTTCAGCAAACAGTGTGATGACTAGGGATACACCATGTAGAAATGAGGAATTGTGGACTGTAGGGAGCATTATGCATGACACATCCATGTAAAAGCTGTCTTTGTCTCTGAGAATGTGTCCATCTGTCTGTCAGTCTCTCTATCTACCTATCTATCTATCTATCTATCTATCTTTATCTGCCTGTATCTATGATCTGTATTTTCATTTCTTCTTAAGTATAGCGTGATCAACAATCTGTAAAGTCCAGTTACAGCAGACGTTCAAAGACTGAGTGTCCTCGAATTAAACCTGAGACCAGCCTGTTGCAAAGAACTCTCAACTTACTTTGCAGAAGAAGTAAACTAAATGTGACAGGAACTCACAGGGGCAGAAAACCTTCATCTGGTCTGGTAGGTATTAACCACCTCACTACCCCAGCATAATGAAACTCCATTAAACACAATGAAACTCTAGAAGCCCCTAGGATTATGTGAGCTGCCTTCTACAAAGCAGATTTGTACTTTCCCTGACTGCTGAAAGCCAGTGGAAAAACTGCTGTCTGCTGCTAATGGAAATTATCAACATCTCCTTCAAAGAAGCTTGCTTGTCAGGCTCCCTGAAAACAGCCTTCATTTCAAAAAGAATAAGGAAGTTAGAAAAGCCACATCATCCATTTCCCTATCTCCAGTCTGGGAAAATGGATGCGAGGCAGAGAATGCAAAGCACGTGACATCTGCCATCATACTTTGTAACTGGGATGACTTGGTCCTCAAGGAACTGTGATATTTTTGAGGACTATGCCATCCTAAAGTTCCTATTGTTCGGCTTTCTGTAGCTCCAGAACAGCAGAGCATGAGTTACAGAGTCACCATGCCTGGAGTAATTGGCATTAGTGTTGTTTCAATTTTAATTCCCTAACAAAAGCCAGTGATTCATGATAGACAACAGTCTGTCTAGCTCAAATGCTCTTTTTTACATCTTTTCAAAAATATAAATATATAACTTGGGATTGCAATGGGGTGCTACATGATGTCAGGCCCACAGAAGACTGATGATGATTTGACATAGCCTGCAACAACCTAAGATTGCTTTTCTTTCAGAGAAATCTAGGGATTTAGAAAAGTTTAGAGATTTAAATCTAGAGATTTGGGAAAAGTCGCTGACTCAGGCTGTCCATGCCAGACTTCAATAATATTATCTGGAAGAAAAGCAGCAACTAGCTAAATACCAGACCCTTCTATTTATGAGGCTGGATAGAAGCAGATGCATTTGACATTTTTCTGGACAACTGATGTCAGCATGCAAAATGCCTTATTTTAATCACCAGGAATGAAATTAGTCTCATCTAGTACAAGATGATTCAAAATAAAGTTGTGAGTTTAGCTAACCATCCAGACTTCTGTATTCTGTGGAGAATTACAGACATTTATGAAAGGTCATTCATTCCACCCTGGATATTCAGTAGCAGTTGGAGTAATCACTCTTTAGAGGTGTCTGTCCTTCTCCCTTGGCTATAGCAGGAAGCTAAGTGCTAGTTTAGGCTAAATGATGAGCATTTAATTGGTAGGCAAGATTAATCCCAGTTCATTTTGAAAATTCCCTGGCCACAACAGGCTTAATCTTGTCCCATGAATTCTGTAACATACTTTACTATTGCCTAGAGGTGGAAATGAAGTGTATTTCAAGCTATGGAACATGGAGACAGATTTCTGCCTAGTGCTAAATTGCTGGAGCCGCATTAACCCTTCATCCCAGCTTTCTCCTGGGTTCCAGTTTGCAGCCATGATTGGTTTGAAACCTGGATTTTACTTTTCATTGGTGACAATGAGCTCAGTTTTACAGAAATGCAAAGATAGCCAAGGCAAATGTCCTAAGGGATATGAACCTTTTTTTTTTTCTTGGATTCCTTTATGTAGGGGCTTCATGTGGAGCAGGGTGATGATTTTCCTGCCTTTTTCAGAGCATAAGACTGAAACACAGACATTTAAAGTCATGACTATCTTACAGGATTAGGATTAAAAATTATCCTAGATTGAGACAGGACTTTAACAATTCTGAACAAGTCGGATGCCTGATAAAGAATATAATCTGAAAATGGATGCATATCACTCCACCACCTGGTTCTAGCCTTTTCTTCCTTCCACTCTTCCTTTTAATTTGTAGCTCATGCACAATTCTCAGTGTATTTCAACAATTCCAAATTCCCTCCCAAATTCTTCTTCCAGTGAGAATCCACTTTGATCATGATAATAAAATACATTTCTCAATAGTAGTACATTAAATTGCAATTGTGTAATATTGAGTTTGGATCACAACCCTTCTTAATTTTCTTCTGCAAATCTGGTGCTTCCTACTGTCATTGTGCAGCAGTGAAAGAAGTGAATCACTGACCCTTCCTAGGGGAGACTCATATAACACAGCTTCAGGTTTCTATTACTGAGTTTTATAACAGTAATAAGGTAAGAATTTACTGCTGACCTGATGTGCAGGAACAAAATCTTGCCACTTAATAAAGCTATCAAACATTCTGGGTTTTTCCCATGTAAGAGATCAAAATTACAACAATACCTGAATTTCCCTGGCACTACAAGGTAGCATTTAATGCCATTGTACAGAATCATATGGTTTGTCCATAGATTTTATATTCCTGGAAGATACTTCATCTGGAAAGTGGTTTTATTGCAATTCAATACATCCTAGATATTGCCATCAAAGATTAAACACCACTCTATCAGCAGTGCTTGTTAGGGAAAAACACCTGGTGTCTATGAAGCAAAGGTTATTATATTTCCCTTTCACAGTAGAGGTTTTCAGTCTTAACAATAGACTAGCTTTTTACAGCTGAGATTAAACCTGAGAATATGACAAGTAGAGCAAGGTGCTCCTCTGTTTATTGAATTATCTGGTGATTTAAACAGGAAGGGAAAAAGATAATTCCCCCCCAAAGTTTCTTTTATTCTCCCAAGGAATCATATGTATAATGCCAAGTTCTAGAAACATTATTCTTCTAAAGATTTTTACACTTCTATTTTTTCAGGTATACCTGCCTCTCCAAAAAAACCAATTTTTAATTTGTTTAAATCTTGAATTTTGTGTTCTTACATGCAGCTGAAACTAGTTTAATTAAAAGTGGAATTAAGGTAAGACTGATTTTTCAAAACCGTAATTCTGTTACAATAATCACTGGAATAATTTCAATATAAAGATTCTCCTACTGAAACCTTTAAAACCACCTCCAACTGGCCTGGAGACATTGGGGGAAAAAAAAAAAAGGTAAGTCTTCTTTAATTTAAACAGCTTCACAATAAAAATTGTGAGATTCATAGTAACTGGAACACATTTAAGGACAGTTGTAATGTTCTAGCTGTTAATTGATCCGGAATCATGGCAATCACCTGCCTTTCCTGTTTTTAGCATTAAGTTATCCTCAAACAAACTTTGAATATTTTGCGAACATTTTGAATGCATTTTTCTTTAGCATTTTCCTTTTTTTTCCCAAGTGCTTTCAAGTGCAAAATAAAGAAATCTCCAAAACAGATTCTGAAGTCTTGTTGCCAGGACACTTGAAAAAAGGTGTGTTTTTTAAAAATCTGTTTTATGAAGACTTAGCTTGTGTTTGACTTGCATTGATGGATGAGATGTTAATTGGTTGAAGTATGGATGAACATATGGATAGAGAAGACCCACACTCTGGGAATGTCTTCTGTAAGCCTGCTTCAGCTGGAAAGTGTATGGCTCTGCTAGCATGGGAGCTAAGTTGCAAAAAAACAAATCAACTCACTGCTTCCACTTTGCCTCCTAACCCTGTACATTAACTTGGAAAAGTCTGATGTCAGCACAGCTCTACAGATTCCAGACCACAACTGGCTTGGATATGGCCAGCTTAAAAACTGGGCTTTGGCCGAAGTGGACATACTGAAAAGAGAACATAATGATGTGTGTAACGGGTCTTTGCCACGCAGGTGCTCCCTACTGATGCTGAAGGCAGCACGCGGGCGTCACTCGTGTTCATCCCACACGTGCCCCGAGCTGTGGGAGCTGCCAGGGCAGGAGCCTGGGGCTGGGGCTGAGCCCCTGGCAGTGGTGCTGCTGCACAGAGAAGGGGCTGCTGCAGAAGAGTCTTCCCTCAGGGTTCTCCAGGCTGCAAGCAGATGGGACAGCCAGCCAGGGATCCGGCTGCATCCTAGCGCATACGTGGGGTGCAGAAAGGACGCTTTGCATTCCTCAGGCAGAGGGCCTGGTCCCCCAGTGAATGCAAATCCATCTACCCCTCTGTGATACGTGTAGAGCAGAGCACCATCAAATCCTCTGTGCACCTCCAGCCACTGCAGTAAGAGAGAGCTGGACTTAAATGTGTAAATCACATGACACGGAGGAATCTGTGCCTTCTGCTTTATACTTCTCCAAGTATGATAACAGCTGGCTGTTAACTTCTTTTCTGTGTAAGTAAAAATAACTTCAGCTTTTTCTTTCTTTTTCCTTATGCATATTATTTTCTGATTCTAAGATTCCCCATTTGCATCACAGTGCTATCCTTATTCCCAATGGTATGAGATTATTTTCACACGTTCTTTTTTCTTCCTAGATTAAGCTAGTGATTTATTGTATCCACTAAAGGCTTTTCTAAACTCAGACCAGTATGTGAATCCCTTTTCTTTGCTTCCTGATTTTTAAAAACTTGAGAGAGCACCATTAATTCAAATGCAAGTAGCCATGCTGGGAATGGTTTCTGACTCACTGTAATTACTGAAGCAAAGGCAGTTAAATAGAGCTACTGATAAGTCTGCTCCAAGGAGTATATAGCAAAGGGAAAAGATGTTCCTCCTCCCTCCTCCTATATGTAAAAATAACTGTATTCTAAAAGGACAGAAAAACGCAAAAGAAAAAAAGGGCATATTTTTTTCTTTTAGCCTGAACTTCAAGATGATATGCCCAAGAGGGCCTACCAAAAACAGGGGACCAAAGTTCAGCTGTAGCATAAAACTGAATGAGCAGAGATTCCATTAGAGATTAAAATGACAAAATTAAGGTCATTTAATTTAGGTCAACCAAGGAATGACCCAATTGTTAACTATGGGCCATTTCCCACGTCTAGAGTACCTTGCCTGCTGCTTTGGAGGAGCTGTGTCTCCTATAGATTCTGTGGCAACTCTGCCAGTCCCTGTAGGTATCTCCTAAACCCTGGGATTTCCCAAATGGCAGTAGATGCCAATGCACAGGCACTAGTCACTTACATGTGGGCATTTAGGTGTCTTAGTTTTGAAATGAACATCTCATAGAATATCTGTTTCCTCTTTCATCTCTCTGAAATTATGGGGTGCATTTTTTGTGGTTTATATTCCATTTAAATCTGGAGAAAGCATTTAGCAGTTATTGGAAAATGAATCACATAATTTTTTTTAGAATAACAGTCATCATTGTCAGCCCTTTATGTGACTTTTCATGTAAAATAAATCGGCAAGCACCTAGAAAATAGCTTCAAAATGAGTGTAAGTTAGTATACATTTGTCAACAACAAATATATCTGAAAAATTGTATTTCCTTCTACAGCAGGGTGACCAGAACCAGGAAGAGACAAGAGGCAGTACTTGTCACACAGTTAGTTCTCAGTGAAGCTTCTGGCACTGTGACCTGTGGCAATCTTGCAAACAAACAAGGGAAAGGTTACCAGACTGAAACTACCACGAGCAGGTATAAGAGAGGCTAGAAAAACTCTGCTCAGAGAGTAGCTGTCATTAAGTACATTGTCACAACAGCGGCCCTGATGGGTATTTGTCAGAGAAAGAGAAGGTCCATCTCAGGCTTAACATTTTTCCATTAGCTCCCAGATACCCCAAGATGTGGAACAGAGGATATGTTTATTACACTTGTGAGTGATGCACAGCTAGACTGTAAATTTGCTGCAGCACAGGACTGAAAACAAACATGATCCTGACGAGGTGGGATTAAATCCACATGTGTTCCTGTCAAGGTGAAGACAGAGTGGAGGCACTTCTCCTGAGTCCACAGGGGTTGCACTGGCTGTGAAGGGTATGTTATTCAACTTTGGCATGGTGTCATGAGAAAGGCAAGCACTATATTGGGGTTTGAAGACTTGAAGGATTGTTTTTATCCTTTTGCTCCAAACAGCTGATAAAGTCTTGCACTGGATTTTGTATTCACTTCTGGACACTGCACTCATAGTAAAAGTGATGTAGGATGAATTGAAAAGAATCCATAGGGAAGCAACACAAATGATGAGAAATCTCAAACCCCGTGATTTATAGGAAAAGATTGAATCAACTAGGGACTTTAAACCTACAACAGAGAAAAAAAAATTTGGGGGGGCAGGGGTATTGATCTTCAAGCACAGCAAGGAAGACATTGCCTGACTGCCATATTTGGGTGCTGGATGTTCAACACCTACCCTGATGAGTGCAAGGATGCTACAGTCAGCATTCCCAGCACTTGGGCCTGGCCTAGCCCTCTTGGCAGAGCTGAGGGGACAGCAGAACAGGACTGCAATAATTGTAGGCTGAGAGTTTGCCTTGACTAAAGGGATTATAAAGCATGTGAATTCAAGTAATGATTAACTACATATCATGTCATGTCTCTGCTAGGACAAGTGTACAGTTTATAAATCTTCTATCATTGTTTGCTCTTTTACTTTCTATTTTTTTCTTTTTTCAGTAATAAAAGGTGAATAAATAGGTGTGATTCTTCTAGAGTGAACTTGATGAGTAGTTCTGAGCAAGTTTAGATGGGTATCTCTGAGGCAAGGCTTTGGGAATGTGATGGAAAGCTGTCTTTCAGTCAAAAGTTATTTTTTTATACTGCTAATTGGAATTTATGACTCAGAGATAATCCCAAAACTATGTTGATTCAGTAAGAGAGAAAAAAATCCTCTGAACCTCATTTCACTCATCTTTCCCACAGCGCATTAATCTCAGTAAAATCCCTCTTTTCTCTCTCCTTACCTGTGCACCTTTCCAAATTTAGTTTTGCTATTATTGCCCCTGACTTCAATAGTTCTACACTACAAAATCATTTTGCTTTAGAACTGTTTCAGTTCCTATGAAATTACATGAAAAAAAGAAATCTTCTTTGAGAAGGGTTGGGTGGCTTTGTTTCAGGGAGTGACCTTGATTTAATGTGAAGGTGTGAGGCTGGTAGCCCTTCCCTTCCCTTTGCCAGGAAGGCTGTTACCTTCTGTCATAAAGAGTCAGGGAAATCCACCCATTGTTGGTCTGTTGTTTTTCCTCACTATAACCTTCACTGTTTTCCTCAAGGCTACCTCTGGGATAAATTTCTGGAAAGCTGCCTCCAGCTGGATATGCCCTGTGATCTCCCTTCAATGGGAATTCCTTAGCAAGGCTAAGATTCAATTATTTGTCTGTTGACCATTATCTTAAACTGAGATTAGATAAGGTTTAATTACCACCCTTGGTTTTGTTAAGATTTATTCTGCCCAAAAAAAACCTGCTACTGAAACTCACAGGTTTACTTTAGCAGAAATTAGGAGGTAGAGTTAACATTCTTTATTACAAAAATCAAGACACATTCATACAATCCAAAACTTGCTAATAAATTGTTATCTCTTCTCGTATCCACAATTTCCTTAGCCTGGTAAAAGCAAATCACTGACAGATGGTCAAAGCACAATCTTTTATAACCTAAATAATCTAGATTACACATTCATTTATATGTATCCCACAATACATCCGCAGTATCTTATTCCAATAACTAAACATCAGTTCATTTACATTTACATAAATTCCATATTTTAACACCATTCAGAGCACAATAACTTTACAAAGATTTTGTCAAATTCCTTTTGGATTACAGTGACTGTGGTTACATTTCATTGACATCCTTGACAGTGACACCTCACCAATTCCTTGGCAAAACTTCCTCATCATCCAGCATCAAACATCTTCACCCTCCTTCAGACACATTCCATTCCAGCAATTCAGCACAAAACCATCCGCTGTAAATTTTAATCACTTAATCAGTGCCTGCTTCCATGTAAAAGACAAATCATCCCTACTTCTGCCACATCAACCCACCAAGCTCCCAAACCTAGAGGCCTCAGTACCCATCAAGTACCATTATTTACTGAAAAACCTTGGCAGGTTCAACTAGAGACAGAAAAAACTGTCTCCACATTCCTTACAGTGCTATTGGAAGAGCCCAGAGTTTATGAGGAGATAGGATAAATTCCATGGATTGGGAAATACCTAATGATGTAAGGCCTTGCTTGCACATAAATCAAGATTGTAAGTGAATAGAGATTTAGGCACCAGAAATGAAGGAACATTTTTGTTCAAGTAACAAAAATTAACAAAAGTAATGAACCACTTTGCCACAACCTGTGAAAATAAGTTACAGTTTAAAAGCTGTCTCCATTTCAATACTCAACAATGTTACAAGTCCAACAGTAAGAAGACACATTTTACAGAAGTTTTTCATGTTGTGCTATTTCCTGTTCCCAGTTCCTTCTTTCTTGACTTGTATTTCAATTTCATTATTTTCTGATGCTGCTTCCAACTCCAAGACCCCTAAGCAGGATGGGCCAGTGCAGTTTCACAAGCTATTCCCATATTCTCTGTAAATAGAAATCCTCAGTCTGGTCCCTCCAAAGCACACCAGGCTATCTCTGTCACCTTTCACCATGACTTTACCCCACTAAATTCCTCTTTGTCAAGACTTTTAAAAAATATTTCCCTAGTTTGAGTGATTTCTGACAGTTTTCCTTAGTTGACCTTCCTGGATCATTAATCCTTTCCCCAACAAAAAGTGCTTCCTGCAGAAACTCTCACCTTTTATTTGAGAATTCTTTTTCTATCAGCCTGAAGAGCATCAACAATCTTAACTTAAAATTTTCTGCAGCCTGAGTCATTTCCTTCCCTTTTATGAACAAGCAGTTAACAATACTTCTCATGTGAATGTTTTTTCAACTGTGCACTCTATTAACCTGAAGAATGAAGCATACCTCACCACAGCATCATTAGATAAATACTCATGCTGTTTAGAAATAGATAAAATGAAACCTCTGAAAGTGACCTAAACAATAGAGAGAGGTGAGTCTAAGTTAAAACCCTGGAAAAGGGGATATCTACATCCATCTACAGAATATTTTTCTCTTCTCATTAAGATTTTGTGGATGGTAACCATCCAAAACAATCTACCATGAATGTCAAAAGGATTTCCTGTTATCTTTCAGAGAACCAACCCTATTTCCTTTGCAGAAGATGTAAATAAATAACACAGAAAAACAAGTATTTTTTACCTCAGCATCCAACTTATATGTTAAAGAGCCATCTCAGCTATCTCTTATGCATTTCTTTTAACTTGTAACTGTTGGGTACTTCTCTGTTAGAGGACAGTTTTGCTGAGGAGCTCTTGATTCCATACCACAACCAAATCATCTGTCCCAGGCAATGCTATTAACGTGTAGTATTTTGCTGCATTGGGTAAGCAAATCAATTTAGAATCTAAAATACTTGTTCACAGGATCAGTGCAATAGAATGCATATGAGTACATATAATCTCCAAGACAGTTTGTTTTGTGGTCAAATAAAAGTGTATTTATTTGTTGACACTGCCTGAATGGACATTTTGCTGAAGCATTATTATAAATGACTTCTTGTGAAAAAGCAAGGGCTCAGTAGCTAGAATAGTCCTTGTTAAGAGATGCCCACATTTAATATGACTTTGACCTACAATATTTCACCTTATTCATATTTAAGAGGCAAAATCTAGGCTTCACTGAGGCCAGTGAAAAATTGCCTTCATACTTCAGCACAGTAAGGATTTTAAGTCAGAAGTTGTCTATAAATTTCTGTATTATATACAAAGAAATGGATTTACACTATAAAAATGTCAGTATACCATTTGCTAAATATATAGAGTGGTAGTCACTTGATCTGGCTTTAGCTATCTAAAAGACAGGTACCAAATACACTCTAGCTGTCTATGCCTCCTCATATAACCAACAGTGAAAGTTCAGGTATGGAGTAAGATTCTCCCTGTTCTGAGTTAGGTGGCTAGAATATCTGGAATGAACATTTGCAGGTGCTATTTGTTTCCCATTTCTTATGGAAGATGCCTAGAAAATATGCTTATGCCTAGCTGACTAATATTTGGTCATTTAGACTGCGGTGTGAATAATTTCACACACAAAACTTCATCTCGAAACAGCAAGGTTTCCTTACTCCTCTTGCCATCATACAAAGTAACCTTGATTTCTATAGACCTAACTGTTCATAAACGAGTGCACTGCATTTGTTCTTGTGCCATTTTGGACTTTTACTCAGAACTGTTACTCTCCTTTCCTGGGGCTATCCCTGATAATATATTTATGAGCACAACCACTTTGTTATCTCCATTCAGGCAGTAACGGCTGCACTGCCACATTTACATCTCCCCTTGTAATGCAGGCTCTTCCTTGGCTTTCCCTTAGGACAAGCCTTTATCTGATCCTGGGTTATTGAATATCACCTTTCTTTTAGACCAGAATTTTGCAGTCTACCAGACTCACCGAACTGGGCTAGCAATGCTTTCTGGTTTTACATTCCTAGGTGTATTTCCCAGGGATGTTCTTTCTGCCTTCAACTTCTATTTCTCTCTTTCATTATCAGAGTTCCAGTCATCATAAATCCTCCAATTTTTTTCTGCTACTATCATAATAGTACTATTAATCTGCTATTGTTATAATAGCAGCAAATTAAAAATTTCTGATATGTCAGTTGCAACAAATAATAGTTTTGCACACAGAGTTTTGGTTGCATTTTCTTTGGTTTTTGTTTGTTTATTTGTTTTTTAAAACTATTTTCTTTGTTATTTTTTGCATTTTCTTTGCTTTGACAATGATGATCAGTGGTATGAGCCTTCATGCAATGGAATTTGACAATCTTTTCTTCCCATTTATCAGACTTTTAGGAGAATGGGAAGTAAAACTATGGGAAAATGATTTTTCACTCTTCAAATGAAGTGAGGGACTGCCTGCCCACAAGTACTGCCAAACCTGACACAAAAGGAGGCAGCTTTCCAGGCTTCCATGGAAACATGGAAAAATGTATCCATCCTCCTTATGCAGACCTTCCTATGAGGATGAATAACACTGAAAATTTTCTCTTTGATCCTTTTGGACATGCTTTTAGAAAATGTGTCATCCTCATAGCCTGTCCTGCAGCAGATTCCCCTTCCTTTTCCTGACTATGGCAGAAGCTGGAGAAGCTGCTTGAGAAATTGGACCTTTTTACTGGAGCCAGGTCAGTGTCTCTTTCTGTGGTGTCACGTTCCATCCCAGAGAAGCCTGCTTAAAACTTCATAGCATAATTCTGTTGACACACAAGATGTGGAGTCAAGGGCCATCCTGTGCCTTTTCTGTTCCTGCCATGAGAAATGCCAGGGAAGGATTAGAGATTAAGACCTTTGGGAGCTGGCTTGCTTCTACTTCTGCTTGTGGGGAAGCAGGAAAAACTGGTAGAGTGGGAACACTTTTAGGGTGAGTTGTACCCCCATACATAAACCAGCCCCTCAGGATGATTTGCAGAGATTTTGAATTCCAGAAATTGATAAAAGGTTGTCAGGACTTAGGACTTCTGTCTGCATGAGAACCAGCACGAGTACAGGTCCATAAAAACATTTTCCTTTCCCTATACCAAGTAGCAGCTTTGTAGTTGATTGATCACTTTTTTTTTTGTTTAATGCTACATGTTTCTACTGGCACAGTTAAATATACATGAAAGCATTCATAACTTGATGGTAATTCAGCCTTGAAACTGGCTAATGGCTTATGCAGACTTCAAGACTGTTGAGAACTCTGTACTTGTTCCTATGAAATTTCTTCATCCTGAGAGATTTCCAAGTAACACTAATATGGAGCAGTGACTTCATAAGAATGGAAAGACAAATCATTCCTGTTTCATCCTCTCCATGGAACAAAGAAGGAAAATATGAATTATTGATCGTGAATAAATGACTTTTTCTTGTCTTTTTATGTATATAATTCAAAGGTTTATCCTAATTTCCTCAATTGTTCTTGCATTTGTTAGAATTTACAGAATAACTCAGGGCACTTTCTTTATACTAAACCCTGCTTTTCTAAATATATGCAAGGTAGTAATCCTATGACTACACCGTTAGAAGAGAAACAGTATTATTCTGTTCTGAACTCAATTTGCACCTGTTCTAGGTCCTACCTTGTTCCTCATCTCAACACTCTGCCATAACCTGCTGACATTATATCAGCAATGTTAGTTTTAAAAAATGTTTGTTTGACTAAAACCTAGTAGGTAAAAAAAGCCCCAATATTTTCAACTACAACTTTAACAAATGTTCAAGGAGCACGTGGACGTAAACTGATGGACAAAGTGAGACAGAGGCCACAGTCACTAGAAGAAATTAAAAGGATATGTTACTGATTGTATTAAGAAACAAATCTCCATTTGCTGATTTCTAATTCTGGGTTGGGTGTGCCACTGGTTGTAATTACTAACGCAACAAAGAGGCTTTCCACATCTTCCTATACCCATAAATCTGGATGAATCTATTTCATCCTCTGGCCATCACTACTACTTGCATAAGCAAGATGACAGAACTATAGATCAAATTATCCTCTGCTGGTGGGAGATGTCCTCACTGTGTTAGCACCACCTTCACACCTGCCACAGGGAGGACTTTTTCCCAATTCCATAAGGAATTAAAATCTATGCTTCCCAAGAGAGACATATACTTCTAGGCTGGAAACTACTGTTAGTGAGGACTCACAATATTAATAATAATAATAAAAAAGAACCCCCAAGCCCCCAAGCTGACATTAATGAGGTTGAATATATATATTGCTACTATTAAAGGGAGCTCGTTCCAGGGTTATCCTAAAATAATCTACTGTCTCTCTGCTTGTGCTCCTTAATCAGGTCTCCTAGTGCTGTTTTAATTAGAGAGCAATGCTATTAAGCCCAGAATAATGAAATCAAATAATTCAGTAATTGTAGGAGAGTGACAGGTTTATCTGCATTCCTTCTTTAACTTCTACTTCAAAAATATTCTCAACATTCAAGCTGCCATATTGCATTTTGACTTCTCATTTCATTTCTTGTGCACATCCTGAAAATGGTATTTTTTTAAGAAAATAAAAAAAAAAGCTAACTTTTTGAAATACACACTTCTTGCAACTCTAATATTTAAAAACTAAAAATGAGACTGAAAACCGAAAGAAAGGAGAAGGAAAAGAAGGACAACAGAGAAACATTTTCAAGTGGAATTGTCTGTTTTCCAAGTAAAATAAAAATGAGGGTGAAGTAAAAAATTGATAATGAAAACTTTTCTCATCCTGTCATGTAGCAGTTAGCTGTCGTTTGTTACATGTTTCAGTGATCTAAACAGCTATTCAAAGACTTTACAAAACACAAAGCCTCCATTTGCTGCCTTTTAAAGGCTTGATTGTAAGCTATTCTATGCGTTCATAATTTTCAGGAGTATTCCTAAGTACTATCTGTCTGTGTATATTAACAAGAAAGGAGGTGATATTCCTTAAGAGGGAAAATCTCCATGAGTTCAAATAACTATATACATTAGGACAGTTAAAGGAAGCAGACTTCTAAACTTTTTAGCTATTATCCATTTTTAAATGGAAGTCCAAGAACAATAGTCTTATGCTAGAGCCTTATATCATAACTTGTGTATCTGCAACTTTCATGATTTTTACAAAAGTAACACAGCACCTGCTAAGAGAATTGTTCCCACACTGCTTGGAGGAAACAGCAAAGCATTGCCTGAACAATTCACCCAAGAAGAATGTTATTGAGCCATACATTTTAAAAGAACCAGACATTTTAAAACACACCTGTGCTGGCCTTGGGAAACAGCTCATGAGAAACTGCAGTTTTGCTAGCAGCTAAAGTGCTTTCTCCAAAGACATGATTTAATGGGAAGTCTGAGCTGTTCTCACAGGGGCTCCTGCTTCACTTGGGTTTGACTCTTTGGAAAGTGAAGATTCATGGGCTTGTACCTACCTCTGTGTAAATCAGGACTATCTCCTTTGAAGTCAGCAGATCTAAAAATCTGGGTGAATAAAGGAGGATCAAGGCCTGGGGCTGTCATCCCTGCCCTGCTGCTTTTATTCAGGTTAGGATTTCAAATATGTAATTGCAATATTATTTTTCCTGTCATTTGGGAATGTGGGTTGAGGCTGAGCTGGAACAAAAGGATGAATATGTGCAGGTTTGCTTTGCAGAGCTGCAGCATGGTGCCAAGGCAGGTAGTGGTGGCAGATTTTCAGCTGCCCTGTCGCTCTGAGTGATGTCTCTCAGCACTGCTCCAGAATTCCCTCTTTTGCTACTCCAGTCCTCTCTCAGGCAGCAGTAATAATGCCACTGTTCGTCACACTGTAGTAGAAGACTTCGTGACTTCCTAATATATTGTTGCACTTCTAAACCAGAACTGCCTCAACACTGATGGTTTTCAAGCCCATATCTTTCATATATCAGCCTTGTGAAATATATGTGTCCCTCACCTTTAACCGGTGTCATGATTTGTGCTAGACTTCCTTACTCATAGCAGGAAGAATCCCACCTGGGAAAGTTACATACTTGGTCAATGGCATAAGCATCACTCCTCACATTGGAGGTGATGTAGCAAAGATTATGGTTGCAGCTGATGTATTCATGACATGGCAGGGCTTGCTAAAATAAGTAAGATGATAACTGATTGTTTTATTTACAGTTTCATTAAAAGGGTCTGCACTTGAGTCAGAAAACCAATTAAAAAAAATTAAAGAAACAGAATATTCCACTCAAAGAGTAGAGTTAATACAAAAGCCTACCTCAGAAGAAAACACTTGCACCTGCACTGTTCAACTCCCGTATGAATGACAAATCAGCCTGTTCTGGCACAGAGATTTGATTTATGTACACAGAAGCCCTAAACCTCACAGTCCAAACCAAGAGTCTCACCCACACTGAAAGCATTGTTAACATCATTGCTCTTTAGTCTCTCAACTTTTTGTATGAAAATCAAGTACTAAATCAAAGGTTAAAATGTAAAGAGGGTTTCTTTCATTTTAGAAAGCATAATAAATACAAACAGCTCAGCATAATCTAGAACAGACACCATCAGCACCTGGAAGTGAGCAGGACTTTCCTCAATGTGGAGGAGACAAAAATACTGTGCTCATTTCTATATGGGCAACCAACTCAGTAAAACAGGAAAATACTGCTTTTACATCCCTATATCTCAAGACAAACTTCCACTATTAGAAAGATCAGTATGTGAAAACACATCAGAGGTGGTGTTACAGTAAAACTCCCAGCATGTCACTGCATAAGCAACCTGTGCACTTTTTTATCACCAGCTTCCTAAAGATACTGAGGTACTGGTGTGTACTTGCTGTGTGCATCCAGCATGTCTTCACTCCTAAACCACAAATTAAAACAGCATTTCCAACTAAAATGAATATCCTCAGTTTTGGTGGCACAGATGAGACCCAGTAGTAATCCTCACTTTGTTTTGGTGCAGAGGCTTATCTGAAAATTGTGCTGCTGCAACTAAGAGCAGAATCTGCTAACTACTAGACATCTGTTTACGAGAATAATTAAAAAATAAATACTTATACTGTGTTAGATATTAAATAATATTTCAATGGAATCTTCCACAGTCTTTCATGGTGCTGTAAATGCTGGCCATCTCAAAATTAACTGGTTAATGAGCTGACATTTTAATTTGTGCTCTCAATAGTGTCCTGTTGCGTTTTCTAACATGTAAAGAATATAATGTTTGCAATTAAGACACAGGAATAAAACAGATGATGCACACTGCAGTTTAGTGACCTACTATTGCTAAAATAATGAAGAACGTGTGTTTTCACCTGTGCTTGCAGATTTCCTGCTTTTCACAGTGTACCCAGACCTGAGCGACTTTTATGCTTCCTACCCTTGGGACCCTCTGCTCACTGGGAGTCCCTTTGCTCAACAATTGAAAAATGAGATACCCAAAACCAACAAAGAATAAACTAATGGCAGAAAAAGCAGCAACTTTATTGCTTTCTGAAAGCCAACAATGGGAAAATACAGTAGACTGGAGACAGTCTACTAAATAATTCATGACATATAGCCCATTCCAGAATGATATTTTTTCTCTATTAGGTGTGCATTAACACATGAAAGTCAAACACATGGAAAATCTTATCTGGTCTTAGAGAGAAATAGTCCCCCACCTTTCCATTACCTCAAGCTCAACACTACTCTGAGCTGCTACCATCTTCCAAAGAAATTATGCTATTATTTGCTCTAATTCTGCTGAATCCAAAAACTGGGTTTTAAATACAATTTTGAAACAATCATTATACCAACACAGGCTTTATCTACCACATTCACTGCTTGCATCTCAGCAGATTATTCCTCAAAAATCTGCACTTCTTAAACACAGCATTATACAATGCTACCTCATTCCTAGTCACAAAACTTTCAAAAAACGGGAAAAATCCTCATCTAAAAGCACATGCTACATTAAAGTACCATGTTTTATTTTTATACAAGGACTACTTATTCCCCCAGATTTCAATTCGTAACTATGGACCATGCAAAATGCCACAGACCACAGAAGCTACATTTTTAAATGGAAGTTTTTATTGATTAATCAGGCATTGAATCAAGTATTGTAAAATAAACAGATTTTGTTTGTTAAAAAATGTCCAGAAGAATACCATTCATAGCAAACTTGTTTCCTCGTTGTCATACAGAATACGAAATTGTTCAAGAAAAGAGCAAAAAAGGAACACCTGACTAATTGCTGTCACTTTGTATGTGTATATACATAGGTATATATATACACAAATTACACACTATATTTGTGCATATGCTGGTGTGTGTATACCCATACATATGTGTACATATACACACAAACGTATATGCACAAAGAGTATTGACTGGGTTAAAAGGACATTGGAGAAATGTGGCTTAGCTCCAAATGAAGTATTCTGTGTTAAAATAAAGATGATACAGCAAGCTCTGTAGGTAACAGACCATGTTTTTTCCATTGGCCAAAACCACGGTCTGTCTTTAGACTCATGCTCTATCTTTACAATGAAAATACGTGAAATCATTTGGGACCTCTCCAAATTCATGGCATTAGTTCTATCCAGCTCAATCTCTGCCAACATTGTGTAACCAAACACTGAGCAGTGTTTTCAGTTTATCCACTACTAAAATCATCTTCTAGATTTAATATTTCTGGCAAAAGAGAAGATACATAGCCTTGCTACATGTACTTTGGAAATTCACTCTTTCCTTTTAGGCAGAAACTTGGCAATAACCCTAGATTAAAAGTCCTTTCTTCACGCATCCTTTTATCAATGCTTTGCATCAGTCATCTTCTGTCAACTCATTTTCAAAATTTTCATACCATCTCAGCTACCTGCCAAACATTCCAGGTCAGATTATCTGGGCATTGTATATCAGATTGTATCAGTAACATTGTACTCAATTTTTAATTTAATGCTTGGGGACTGATTCACTTTTTAATTTTTGAGGGTATAAGTTTCTTGATTATTAAAGACAGTATGATAAACACTGAGGTTCACTATACATACACACTTTGCCTTTTTATGTCTACTTGTGAAAGATCAGTGGCTCCTACCTGTGAACTATGGGATGTTGCCCAGCTGAAAGCTGTGGTATCAGCAATGTACTGCCATATTTTTCGACATTTAATTCAGCGGTTAGCAGAACATGTAAAGGGAAATCAAAGGAACATGAAAGAGCATTTATTTTCTATTAAAAAAAATTAAAAAAACCCCAAATGGGCATGTACATATTCTCCTCATCTTGTTCATAAATTTTTGATATAATGATAAGGCAAACTGTAGTACAGCTTTGTACCTGGAGAATCAGTATTTAAAAAATCTGAAGCTGAGCTTGGGACCATTTTATTTGGGACCCATTAGTGAACAAAGTGCATTAAGGCATCATTTTCAAAAGACACCTAAAGCATGGTTATAAATTACTGAGCAAGTCTTTAAAGCTGATATTCAATTTATCCTTTCTCTATTCAGGCAGATTTTCACCACTTGCATAGTAACAACAAAACACCGTAGGAAAACCATTCTTTTAAAGTTGTCACATGCCTCAAGCATCTCCCAAAATGATCATTTATACATAAGCATTGCAATAATTACAAAAAGCTTCTATCTGCAAAGGGGAAGAGAAAAAAAATGCACCTGATTCAGCTCTGAGATAAAGTACATACAACTTCTATTGCCTTCACTGAAGCTCTTCTACCACCACCAGGATGGATGTAGGGTCTCTCCACGAAGATTTCTGTCGCTGCTGAGAGCTTACTCTTTACTTTTCATTCACAAAGTGAACTGTGCTTTCCCAAACAACCTGGGACAATGATAACTATGAGCAAACTCCAGCTGCAGTGTTTCTCCATACAGCACATGTAAAACAGATTTCCTTGCTTTGTTATAGACACTACACAGCATATGACAATGAAACATTTGTATTTAATTTAAAACCAATGGCAAAGTGGCGCATGTCTCACTTCCGAGTTGTTGGCTGGGCTTGCTATGTTGAACCTTGTAAAATCAGCAATAAGCATTCACATGTCTACCATCAGAACCGTGACATCTTCTATTACAATCAATCCTTATGATGCTTTATCAAATTAGTCTACAGTCAGACCTTGGATTGGCTGTTCTCCTCCAGTGTTGCTGATTCTCAGAGATGGTATCGGTCTTCCACATCCTCAGTGATTCTATAATGTTTCCCAAAGACGAAAGCAAAGCACTGGTAGATGGGAATATTGCCATCAATAAATCACCAGATGATTTATCCACTCACATTTCTAGGAGATATTCCACATGTTTTTTATGAACTGAGAGAGCACTGCCCTGTGAACAGAAGTAAATTAAACTTTATTCTTTTGTTGTGTTGGCGAGCTCCACTTCCTCTCTTGCTTATTTTTGTTCTTTTGGTCTGCACACTCCCATGTGCAAAGTAGAAACTGGGAGATCTCGCACTCAACAAGGCTGGTAATGAGACCACTAATGTGGGCACAAGTAAAACTTGCAGTATACTGACTTGACCACTATGCAGTTTTCATCCTTCCAATTTCCTGCTATTATCCACAGTAAAATAAAATTATCCAAAAGGCTGATGAAACTTTAATTAACAGGACCATCAATGTGCAAAAAAAAACCCCAAAACAAGAAGAAGTCATTTCCCAGGTGTCCATACTAGGCTTTCACTTTTCTCTTTTTTTTTTTTCTATTTTTATAAATAATTTATAAATCTTCCTGTAAGAGATGAAATACAAAACCAACCAAACAAAACCAACTGAAAAAGAAAGTTCTAAGATATTATTAAAGCCACTTCTTGTCCTGCAGTACAAAATACACAGAAAGAGAGATTCTCTCCTTGTCAGTTTTGCCCAAGTTTGGCAACGTTTTCTGGGATGCCACATGGGTCCACCAGTTCCAGGTAAGCTCCTGCTGCCATCAGCGGGCTGCCCTGGGAAGATGTCTTATCCTACCTTTTGGCTTTTAGCAGTCACGCGAGCTGCTCGGAGGAGTCTAGGTGGTCAGGGATAGGCAAACCAGTTATAATGGTCAAACATTTATTCCACACTGTGAACGTGGGGCACACTGGCTGGCCAAATGTAATGTCAAAAGTGTAAAGGTGTAGGGAGTTCAAAGCATCATAAAAGGCAAGGGAACCGTTGTCGTAGTCCAGCAAAATCCCCACCCGCCGGAGGTGAGGCGCGGGCTCAATGGGGATTTCTTTGCTGTTGTGCCGCACCACCCACGTGTTATTGCAGCGGCAAAGCACCCAGGAGGCAGAATTCTTTCCAATCCACTCGTGCTTCGGTGCTGACTTGTAGGAAATACCAATAGCATACCTGCAAAGCAAAAGAACACCTCAAGGAAACAAATGCTTCCTGCCATTTTGTCTCTCATTGAAGTCAAATGTTAGCCCAGAGGACTTGCTGGAATGCCCCAGACTCTTACTGCTGTGGGTTAAGCTCTAATTAAACGATGTTTCACCACAACATCTGCACAGGATTAATTAATGCTTTGCCCTGTCTCTCTTTTGAGTCTGAGAGGTCAGGGAAACTCATTGTATTATTTTTAGTTTGGCAGATGTGGCAATTTTTTTAAGGGCTTGCCTCTATTGAAAAGGAAGATTGCTGAGTACTCAGCAACTCAGAGTTTAAATTGCTGGACCTCAAATTTCCATTTCCAACAGATGAATACAGAGGAATTCCTTGATTTTAAAATACACTGCTATCTGTCAGCTAATCTGATCTCTCCTTGCTCCTTTAATACATGGCCTAGAAGAAGGAATGCAAGAGTAAACATCAAAGGACACATTAAACCCCCTCCTCCATTTTGCCATTTTCAAATATGTTTTGCCAGATGTTGGTGTGGTTTTCAGATTCAAATGAGTATTTTTGAGAGTGGGTTTCAGGCCAAGTGAAGCAATTGTAGGTAAAGACATTTGGTCTGCAAACCAAAATCTATGGCAAGATGTGCAGGGCAAAAGGACGGCGAAAATGTTCTCATTAATGGCCACTGAGGAAAAATACCTGATTTGTCATATATAACAGAAATTTAAAAGTTCCTCATGTTCTAGACACACTGCAGTATTTGTTGGGCATTCAACCAACAGAGATTAATGTGCCATAAGGATTTTTTCCCCATTCCTTAGCACTGGCACAGACAAACAGCATTTTTCTTCTTTGAGACAGCGGGTAATACCCGAAGACCTTAGTGATTTTTCCACTCCATTAACTTTCATCATGATGTCTTTGAATACCAAGGGATAACATCTCTCCCATTGACGAAAGGACCTCTGAAAGACACCCCTGTATGACACAGAGGATCATTCAGCAGTGGAGGAAAGCAGTCGTCTATTTCCTACCCCTTGCTTCATATGGTGGGGAACAGCTCTGCTGCTTCATGTCCCCTCCCCAGAAGCAAATCTGACCTCTGCCCCTGTTAAACTGGATCATCAAGTTGTCCTCAGTTTTATTCATTTTTTCATAGTGAAGGACAGAAAATCTTTCACATTTAGTAGAGAAGTGATCACATTTACAAATTTATCTCTCTATAAACAAGATGATATTTTTTGATCCCTCCAGTTAAAAAAATCTTAAAAAGTACTGTATGTGGGTTCAAAACAACTAACCCCAGCTGTGGAGTAAAAGTCCTGTGAAGGCTGCTAAATATAAAGATGGATAATCTGACAGATTTATTTCCAGAGTCCAAAAGTGCTGGAGATTGGGAAACTCGTCTGACAAACTATTTGAAAATACAAGCTTGGCCTGCTCTTGTACTGTTCCTGACGTCTCTGCTACCGGCCTCTATCAGAGAAACTGTGCCAGCACCTGTGTGGTGTGAACTAGTGCTTCTTTTCACATATATTTTTGTATACATACCACGTACTCCCGCTTATAACCACTTCCCAGTAATGCCGCCCGCTGTCGATGAACACGTTGCCAGCTACTCCGTAGCTCCCTTGGCTCGTGAATCTCTCTGGTGTGTGACTCTTTTTGGATGATGTTTCATCCCGTTCCACTGTCAAGTTATCATGAGACACTTTCAATTTTCTATGAGCAGATTTGGGGTCCAGTTTAAATGGTTGACCTAGAGATGCAGAGACAAAGATGACAGAAGAATGATTTGGCTTTGATTTTAAAAAGGAGAGTGGATTAGCAAGCCTCTAAGAAGCCCACAAGATTACATGACCATATTAATTTCCTCCTCTCAAGTGTTCTTGGGATAGACTAACCTATTCTGCTTGCTGCAATAGCCAGTTTGCATTGCATTGTCAGTTTACTGTCAACTTCATTGTGCACTAACTTCCCTGTGTCGATAATCCCTGAAAAGAGCCCTGCATAATCATCATGTCCATTATCTCTGACCTAGAGGTAACCAGAATACTCTAATTCTTGCATGTAATTGAAACCAATATACATGCTAATAAAGGTCTGAGGGTTGCTTTTTTCACAGCATATTAGATTTAGAATAAATTGTGTTCTAGTAATTCTCTAGGGATAAAGCTCCATAATAACATCTTCATCATTCCTACAAAAAGTATGATTTCAAATCCCACAAAATGAGTTTGAAAATAAGAAGCACTAGCCTTGTCTCTTTGTTCACTGACAGCTTTATTTGTAACAAGCACAGTCAACAACTCAGGATTGCTTTGGAAGGATGCCCATGTGGTGCTGGATACTGTGCATTAAAAGGAAGGAAGTGAACTGTAACTTGGTCCAAATAATATGGTGCAATAACATTACTGAGGCTGTTGCTCTTGGCAAGTATCTTCAGCTGTAACACAAGGTCTGCAGACAATAACAGGAAGCTTTTTGGTAAACCAAACCTTGCAGATATATAAAGCCCACCACAATTCTGACAGGCTTGCTGATTGTGTCAGAAAGCAGAACGATCATTTACCTCCACCAAGAGACAACTAGAAAAGTATGACTCCACAAGTGGTCCAGCAAGGCACTTTTCCCTTCTTACTGTCTTTCATATCAAGGGAGAAACATGCAATCAGAAGATTTGATGACATGCCCAGAAAATGTAAACTAGATCTCTCATGAACTCTGTGTGAGGCACTGGCACATGTACTTAAAAATAAGATGTAGACTGTTCAGGGTTATCTACTTTTGCAGTCTGCATTTAGTTATATATTATGACCAAATATAGAATAAACCTGTTGGAAAGTATTTGGGGACTATTTCTTACTGCCTGGCAGTGGTAACATAACCTCCTGTCTGCCTCTCCGACTGCTTAGTAACCTTTGTGTGCTGAAGCAGTATCTGAAGGATGTCTCTCTGTACTAAATTGTGTCTGGTCACATCACACAGGTTAATAGCAAACAGGAGGAAATCAGAGGGTGTACATGCCATTCTCTTCAGACTCCTTTCACCATTCACTATCACCCCTCTTCAAGCACCCTCCCCTACAATAAGCAGGTTTCAGAGGATGCACAAATCCTAGTGTTTCCTTTCCAGCCCTCAGAGCTGCCCATGATGACTACATGACTGAGGGATTAGCTGGGACAAGAGGAAAAAACAGACGAAAACTAGTCTTAAAATTGCTGTTCTACATCTGCTAATAATTTGAGTAACCATTGTTTTTTTGAAGTGGGATCTCTGACTACTCTATCACCTTTCTGAACTCCATAAAAAAATGAGGGGGCTGAAGCTAAGAAGTTTTCCAATGTCCTAAAAAAGAGATAATTTTGGAGGATAAAATTAGACTAGCAATTATCTTATGAACACTACACAAAAATAAAATGTTTTACTGCAAACATAAGGAAAGTTTTTGCTTTGTAGAGGAAAAAGAATAGAGAGGATATTAAAACAAAACCACAAAGGAGTATTTTCAACCATTTCACATGTGATAGCTTGGTTCCTATGTGGTATTTCCAGTGACCAAACTGCAGATGTATCTCTCAAAAAACCCCAACATATTTTCTGTGCTACTGAAGACTCAGGCGATCTTGAATTATGTTAACTAAGTGGCTTTCATTCTGGAAAGCACTTTAAAAAAGTTAAACATCTCTGTCCTCCTGTATCTTTCAAAGATCAGACCTAAAAAGGAAGGCCACAAAGGAGAAGACTCGGTGCATCCTGATCTTGTGTTACTCACTGTTTGTCTTGAGCTTGCCAGGCTCGCTGCTGCGGCTGCCAGCCTGATTAATGGCCTTAACAATGAAGATGTACTTCGTGCCACTCTGCAGCCCATGCACTGTGTAGTGGTTTTGTTTGATATTAGGAACAATCATCCAGCTGTCGGCTGAGTTGCATAAACCTGCAATTTCAAACAGAGCACATCAGTCATAACACACTAAACACTTTGTAACAGAGGGACATTTAGAGCATTCCCAGGCACCCAACGACCAATATGAACTTTGCTTCTGTACCTTTTAAAGTGTCATTACATTTACTGAGCCACTACTTAAAGTCACTAATTCATTTTATCAACACGCAGCCAAGGTACCTTTTAAGTTCTTGCTATGTGAAGTGAACCATAAAAAGTGAGCATTTAAGAAATGGCTAAGTGGAGACACTAGCAGTCTGAGATTTTTCATATCCCAACACAAGGCATTCTTTATTGCTTAAGAACTGGAGGATTATGGAGATCCCATCAATCTACTGTTTGGATTAATGAACTCAGTTTAAACCTCAGAAAATGAACATGAGCAGTAAAGCCAGGAGGGCTGGGGAGGCACCTTGGCTGACAGTCCCCAGGTATGCATTCTTCAGAACCTGAAGCAAATCATGGGAGGCCAAACAGGGTAGAGCATGGGTTTCAGGGAAACCTTTGGCTCTTGCACTTCAGACTTTGCCAAAAAGTAATCTAAGCCAGTAAATTTAATGGATGCAACTTTTTGATTTATGTCCACATGCTGAGATGCCAGCTGGGAAAGAGCTGGAAAATTTTCCATTTATAAAACTTTTTGGTTTATACTTGGTTTACATTTGATGCCTACCACAGAAGTATAATATGCAGGAAGTAAGTAAAATAAGGGAGTGCCAATATCATAATCTAAATAGGAAAATACTCTATTAAAATGAACTTATTACTCTACGTAAGTTTTTCCTACTGCGGTATAACTGCAATGGCAGTCAATCATACATACAACTCACTGTATATTTGGAACAGCTCCTGGTCTAATGCATTCCCCAGTCTCTTATTGTAGATGTTTACATATATAAAAAATTTAACATTTATGAAGAGTATATCTATTCACAACCTTTTATATGGTGATACAGCCAGAAATAGGTAGATGCAAATGGAAGTGTATGCATGTGTGTACACATGTGAGGCTGGAAAACTTACCAGAGAAACACTTGACTGGATTAGCAACCTGACAGACTTCTTGGCCCCTGTCTTTACTGGGCACAGAATACGTTATGAAAGCTGTTGTTATTTACAGACAGCTTTCAGCTTTTAACTAATGTTCTACCAGCAAACCACTCATGAAGAGAATCTTTTAGAACTCAGTAGTTAATTCAGCTCTGCATATCAGACAATACGAACCTTTATGTAAAATAAAATTTAAAGGCTACTGGTTACAAAACCTGAAAGAAATGGATCTGTGATACAGGTTTGCAGACTCATAGACAGTTCACGGCCATACTGCAAGATTCCTTCCTAATTTGATATGTGCTTTTTATAACAAAAGATCATTAGAAACAGAATTTAAACTCCAAATTTCAATCTAAGTATTATGAAGTTTGTGTCTCTTGCATTATGAAGCATTCTTGAGAGGCAGGCAGAACAGAGATTCGTCCTGCTGTGCAAATGGGTAACTGTGGCACAGTTTCAGGTTGGATTAATATTATCTTGCCACCTAATGAAGAGCTACAATGCCTAACCTATTCTTCTGGACTCTGAGGAGAAGCAGAAATCAGTAAGTAGTTTCTTTCTCTTCTCCACATGTGAAAATGAAGTGAGATGAGTCACTCATCTACAGATGATTATATATACATATATATGTGTGTATGATTGTATAGAACAATCATCTGCCTTTCTCATGAAGAAAAAGAACCCCACATTATACCCCATGGCAACCTCAGTTGGGCCCAGCACTTGTAGTGAACTCCTTAAAGCAACGTCAGTCCATGTCTTCTTTCACCGAGTCATACACACCAAATTACACATATTTTTTTAGGCTGTGTGTGAATGGGTTTCCTATGAGGAAGAAAGAAAATAAAGGAAGCAGCTTCCTGACATAAAATATTTCACTAACTACTCAGAGGAAATCTCACCTTTCCCCAATTTGCCACAGATATTAAAGGGACACTTCTGTAGCTGAACTGCCACAATGATTTTGCATTGAAACCATCCCTTACTGGTCTCATAGGCACTATTGCAAAACAAGTATGTTAAAATAAAACAAAATGAAGCACTGGATTTAAAGGGAATTCCATATAATCAAAGAGTCCTTAACTAAGATGGCTCTGATGGGATACCAAATAACATATGACAATAAGTGGGATGGATACAGACAGTGGTCCTAGAAGGGTCTTCTCCAACCACAACCACACTTTGAAAGCAAAGTTCTGTGGTGTGTGTAAACCATTGATAAGCTGACCATTATGCAGACACAGAAATGCCCAGACTTTTGCTAACTCATCTAGAAACTAGCTTTGTATAATTCACAAGTCTCTAATGGGCACATTTTTAAGACTTGCATTACACTTTTTACAATACCCTCCAGAGGCTGATTGCTCCTTAACAAAGTATAAAACTTTGATCCAAATAAGTATATAAAGGACAGTAAAGGTATTGTTGCATTGCTATGAGTCTCCTCTTGAGTTCATCCTCTCCTCCTGGGTATGTGGATTTATACACACCCAATAATCACTAAAGACCTTACCCTAAACTCTCTGCAGTCAATAGAGAGAGTCAGAAACTTCCTGTTTGACCTGACTCATGTTCTAGAGGAAAGCTCCATCCTCTTTGATGGCAGAATACATCTTATGCTTCTTTTCTTTGTCCTTCCAGTCTTAGGCATCCCAGACTACTGATGTGCAATAAATTTTGGATGTGCAGTGACTGTCTTGGTTACTTTGCTCAACAAACCTTGTTGTCCCAACAAGCTCAGCTCTTGCCTATGCATCAAGGGGCTCAGTGATGTGTTCTGACTGTAAGCTCTTTGACAACAGGCTTTAATTTGTACTTTCATTCAAAAATCCTGGGAATGAAATATTGATGATTCCAAACTACAAGTCCGAACTCCTTCAAAAGGGAGAATAGTTATTATTGGCAGCCAAGTTAAGCTTTTGTGTATGAAAGAATAATTTGTCACTGCATCAAAGGAATTTGTCTCCAGTTATGCCCTGTCAGGACAGCCTTTCTTCTCTGAATACAAAAGAATATGATTAAGGAAGTTCAGGGAAATGAACAAGCAGCCTGGTCACACTGGCATCCGGGGGTAGTGTTTGCCCCCTCAGTTCCCTGCCTGTGGCAGCAGGTGAAGTGGAAAAGTACACATCTCCTCATTGGTGCAGCAGCAGGAGCCAAGGGTCTCCTATTGTACCCACTCCTAATCCAGGCTACATTCAGGTTTCTTGTTTCAAAAACCCAGGGCTTTTAACATGGTTATGCAGATGGTAAAACAATGTATTTTAAAACTGTAGCCTACAAAAATGCAGAGAATTTAAATTACATCCTAGAATGGTGCAGTGAGCACAGTGATGTCCATACAGGATGTGTGAGTTTCCAAAACAAGTTTCTCAGAGTCTGGAGGTAATAATTTGTAAAGCTATTTCCCTGGTGTTGGCTGTCGATGCACTTTAAAAAACAGATGGGAAAAATCCCAAGGTGTAAATCCTCCTAAAATTTACACTGGTAGATTTTAATAAAATATATTTTCTTGAAAACTGGAAAAGGAGCACTAAAGTCATGGGAAGGTTATTTAATCTCTTGAGTATTTTAATTATTGTAAAATGCTTTATTTAAATAAATTATTACCAATTCAAATTGGTAGAGCAAATAAGGTAGGTGAAAGTAACAGATAGCTCTCCACCCCCACTCTACATTCCCATCTGAAAAAAAAAACATATGCAGGATTTCTGCAAAACACATTTGAATTTTTTTAAAGAAATACACTCTTTTTGTACTTTAAAGAGGCAGAAGTTTTCCTGGTTTTATCCCAAATTTGCTTTTGTGCCATTAAAAATTCTCACTAAAATCTTCAGTAGAAATCTGAAGACTATAAGGAATCTGTTTTTGATTAAATTAAACTTACAGAAAGAGACAAAGGCTAGAATATTAAAAAATGAATTGGTGAATCATAAATTCACTGTTTTTAATGGAAGCTTGGGCCCCTAATTGTCCTAGATCCTTCAAAATACTTTTATCCTCTCTCAAAGGAAGAGAGGTCCTGTAACAGTGAGAAGGTTCTGAGAGTAGTACACCATATCCTTGACATGGTGATTTTTTAGAAATTAGACTGTATAACTAATTAACCCTGATTTCTTTTACCAAGTAAGAGAGAATGATTTACTGATTTTTGTCAAGAAGGGAGAGATGTATTTTTCCTGAAGAATCTTGTATCAGAGCTAGAGAAAAAATTGACCTGTCCTGAAACACACTGTAACAAATCCATGGTGTTAAAAAAAGGCATACTCAATGAATACTTGAAAATCTATTGAAATGGGATAATGAAATTATAATGCATGTTAGTTAGCTAGTGACAAAGTAATTTTAAAAGCTTTTACCATATTCAGATTGCAGGTGATTAGCTGCCTCTCAGAAATGCAAATGTACAGATGGTGTAACTCTGAGAACAACTGCTTCAGTAAAAGCCTACTTAATCTAAAGTTCCGTATTGCTCTTATGCACAGAACAGGTCTGCCAAACCTTCAATAGCCAAGAATTTTGGCCACATTTGGAAATAATCTTTCCTGTATGAAATTGGATTCAAATGAAATACTCTACTTGGACCTTGGCCATCAAAAGTTAACTTTCCAATTTTTCAGTTAATAAAAAAGAATATAGTTGATTATGTTGGATAGAAAATATACTCAAAAAACATAGTATTGCTTGTTTTTGTTACTGAATTCTTAGCAATCTCTGGATGATATATGCCTCTGGTGGGGGAAATGTACTGTGAGTGGAAAGTGCAGTCAGGCTGGCTATGGGGTTTAAGAAACAGATTCCAAAATAACAGCCTCCATTAGCACGGTAGGTGGGTATGTATGCAAAGTGATTCCTATTGTCTCAGGGGAAAAAGCTTGTTGGTTTAATGCAGTACTTGAGCTACTCCCTGGTGACTAATTCATAGCTACAAAAACACGGAACTGAGGTCAAGCTATGAGCCTGTTTACATTTTCTGCTACAGGCAACACACAATACCAATGGAAATTTTTGGGATGTGACAGAGAAATAAAAATACAGTTACATGCAACAGCATGCATATGCCATAACCAGGAAGAAATTTGTGCTAACCCAAAGTCTATTTCATTAAAACAGGATTTAAAAAAAACTCCCCACAAACCCCTATCTTCAGTTCATCAAAACACGAAGGCTGCAGTCCAGCACCTGCTAGTGCCACTTACAGTGACAGTAGCTCTCTGTTTTCAACTGCACTACTGTGGTACACTCTGATATTCTAAGAACAGCCTTGGAAAGCCATTTGTAACAGGTGGGATGTTAAATCCTTCTGCAGGATCAAGAATATAATGTAACAAAGTGAATAAATATCCAAGCAGTGGGCTAAGTACAATGAGGATGGGATTGACAGGGCAAGAAGAAATAGTCTCAAATCGTACCAGGGGAGGTTTACATTGGAAATTAGGAAATTTCTTCATGGAAAGGCTGGTCAAGCATTGGAACAGACTGACCAGGTAAGTGGTGGTGTCACCATTCCTGGAGGTATTCAAGAGTCATGTGGATGTGACATTTAGGGCCATGTTTTAGTGGTAGACCTGGCAGTGTTAAGTTAATGGATAGATTCAATGACTTTAGAGGTCTTTTCCAACCTAAGTGATCCTATGATTCTATGATGTTTGTTAGTGGGCAAATCTCCAACACCAGTATAATTTGGAATGAACTGGGAGAGTCTCATGTTTTACAAACCCAGGCAGATTTGTAGCATGTTGGCAGGAAGATCACCATTGGAGGTGTTCAAGTCTGTATTAAATAATGAAATTTAAAAAAAAGCTTTACAACATTTGGAAAGGCCTTTCACTTATAATACATGCATGTATTTAATTTGGGTTAACATTATAGCTTTCAATTAAACCAGGATATTTGCATAAGAACTAGCTCTCTTAAAACAAAAACAAAAACCCAAACAAAAAAACCAAACCAAAAAAACACCAAAAAAGGGCCATTCTTTCATTTCTTTCTACTTTCATTTAAGGTCTTCAGACCATTTTGTAAACAAAGTTTCTTAGACTGTTAATTTGTTTTCTCTTCAAAGTCTAAATTATGCTATTTTCTCAAAGTGATACGAAAGTTCAGACTGCATACTGAGCACTTCATGCTATGCTTGAAAATTATATTGCATCCCTGAAAGCAGACTTATTGATACACATTTTTCAGATCAAAGCTTTCACCTCCACATGGGAAACCTACAGTGCAGCCTAAAATAGAAATACCTTGTTATTTGTTCACTAATAAGCAAGAAGTAAAATCCCACATCCCAAGGGTGTGGAAATGGCACACCTTTTGCTGCTGCCATGTTCACACATAATGCAAATAATTGACTTGCACAGCATAAAGCCTCAGATAAAAATAGACTAGAAAACAAGTAATACACTGTCTTATCATTAAATCCTTTCTGCTTAGTAGTGACTAATCAGGGAAGCTTTTCCTTCCTTATCTACCTTGCTTCATTTTTTCCAAAATTACTATTAGACTTTTTAATTATCCAGCTTGCCCAGATGTAGAAGCATGTGTTTATTTGGTTGTTCCAGCAGCCTTAAATTTTGCAGTGTGTTCTTCAAAATCAGGCTGTTAAGGGAAATACTAAATGGAGGTTTTGACAAAACATTCATCAAATTTTCAATAATCCGTCTTTTTTTAGTCAGTCCTGAATACATTCACAGTATGTCCCTTAAAAAATGTGTTAAGATGCCAGCACATGAATCCTCAGATATCCTTTCAGATGGCTTGAAACCAAGCTCCTGCTTAGTGATGGAGAAGATGAGATGCACACAGTAACAGAGGAGTCAGTGGGAGAGTTTGGCTCAGTACTCAAACTTGGCATAGACCATACAATTTTTCCACTGACATAAAGCATGTAAACATGCTCACAGCACTGAGTTTCACCAAAGTGTCTCAACAAATTTTCTTCTTACAAACAAATTTTGCAAGAAGAAAAGCATTTCTGCCCTGTCTCACAACTAGGCCTATCTAGGTCAGTATGGCATGGCCACGGTATTTGATGGTGGACAAAGGTGAGGGTGTGGGAAGGTTTTAAAGATCAGGGAAAGCACAAACTGATCATTTCTCACCATGTTCTCCCAGGCTTCAACTGCTTACAGCTCTGGGACTTCCAGAGCCACTTCATTGCACTTCATTGTTCTCAGTGTATTTTGCCTGCATGTGCTGTCCAGGCATCTCTTGAACTCTAAAACACACCAGCCCTCTGTGGCAATGAGTCCCCTATCTAAATATATGTTGACTTGAACAAACACCACATTTTGATTGATTTGGCTCATTTCAGAATCCTTGTTTAATAAAACAAGTATGTCTCAGCTACTGGTATTCCCCTTAAATATGCAGGGACCAGGAAGAAGTTGAATGACTTCTCCAAATTCATACTCAATGATCCCAATGATTGCAGAACACTGAACGCAGAAGTGCTGACTTCCTGACCAAAGATTAGACAATATTTTTTTCTGTGATGAGTAGTTATTTAACAATAAAGCAATCTAAAATCTAGTAAGTTCATCAAAGAAAGTCACAGATTCAAAACATAGAGAGTACTCATAAAAACTGTGCTGTGATACAAAATACACGTTTGTTAATCTCATTTTAAGTAAGCCCAAGTTACCATACAGTTGTTCCACTGATGTTTTCTGACTTAGCCTGTAGTTCACTGAGACCTATGCTTTGTAGCCTTGAAGACAGTAAAAATCAGAGGGAAGGAATTAATCTGTATTTCAGACAAAGGTCCAGATGTCAAGTTTATATAAATGACAGTGGGGCTGCAGCTCTAACTAATGACCAGTTCAAGACAGGCTCCCACATGCAGACTGACTAGTGCAGACAGTGGAACTGAGGTCTTTGAACTTGCTACATTTGCAAAAAGGGACTTGGGACGCAAGGGGCAAGTCCTGTTAATATAGACGGTACTTGTGTTGGGTTTAGTCTTCAAAAGTTCCCAATACATGACACTCTCAGAAAAGACACAAGAAATTCTAACTGAAGTAATTCTGAATTTTAAATGCTTTTAAAATCATTATTGGTTTGGATTGAAAATTTTGGCTTTAAATCTATCTAGAAAATAATTTTTCCTTTTTTTCTTGACATAGGAGTATATTTATCTTTAAAGACACTTGGTTTACATAGAAACCATAAGGAAACAACAAGAAAAGAGAAGGTTTATACTCACTAACGACGTTGGCTTGTCCAGTGAAGATGGTGTACTGCAGCTCGTAAGAGACTACACTGAACTCATCATCTGATGTCCAGTGCACAGTAATGGTATCATAAGAAGCTGTACAGAGCTCTTCTCGAATGGTGGGTGGGTTGGGAGCTGTGAGATACAGCACAGGAGGCACAATCAGTGAAGAATTTCCCCTCTCCCCTGAGATTAGGGGATGTAGTTGATGATATATCGAGTTTGTAGCGATATCATCCAACAGATTTTCAACAACTTTTCGCTAATTCCAGTACTAACTGTGATTATCAATTAACTGTTAGGAAGGAATTCCTAATATAAACATAACCACCTGGGAACTTCAGATTTTGAAACTATTTTGTATCAAAGTAGCTTTAGTTTCAGATGCCCTAGAACAAGTGATGTATTGGTGATCACATTAGATGGGTACAATGACAAGTTACTTTTTCTAAGATTGTTCTGACCATTTCACCAAACTTATCAAAATTTCATTGATGCATGTCAAGAGAGAGAGTCAACACTTTTCACTGTTGCCTTGAAAGCAGTGTTTGCCCAACCTATCTTAACAGAAGTTTCCGTAAGTGGTATTGCGATGGTGCATCCTTCCCGGCCCTGCTCCAGGCCGCATTATGATCTGTCACTCATTAGCAAAAATGTAATTTTGGGGAAGCTCCCAACACTCATACTTTCATGCTCAATTTTGATTGATCTCTTAGCTATCCTTTCTAATTAAGGTGTATATAATTTCTGCTGGTTAAAAAATTCACTTTTTTCAGCATTAAATAAAGAGTTCCTATCATAACATAATGACTGTATGAATATTACAACCAAATAGACAGAAGCCCTCTGTCTCTCTCTCTCTCTCTCTTTTTTTCTAATCAACAGAAAAGATCTCTGTGTAGCAAGATATACAAATTTTTCCCATATTAATTCCCATGTTTGTTTTAAAGAACTATCTAAAGAAGTGAAACTTGAAGCAAATTACTTAGGTCTGAATTTTCTTGTTTGCAATCTTTAAAAAGCCAAACACCTAAATAACAAAGAAATTAGTATCTCTTTGAAAGACTGGTGGATCTTCCCACATCCTTGTTTCAGTGGGAGCTTCATTCCAAATCATCTTCCCTACAAGCCACATCATGAAAAGAAAAATAACAAATCCGTGTGCTTAATAGTGTTTCTCCCAGCTGTCACAGAGTGAAGAAGGAGAGTACTCAAGCTGAAACAGCCAAAATATGTCTGTATTAAAGGAAAAGAAAGGCAACTGTGAGTGTTTGCGGTTTAGTTTTGGTGGTTTTTTTTTTTCTGTCAGCTCTTTAACCTCTGATAGCCACAAATAATAGCCTCAAAAAAAGTCCCTCTGAAGGAATTCCACCCTTACTTTTGCAACATCTTATTTTTATGAAACATCTATTTTATTTTCCATTAAGAATTTTTATAGATCATGTCTCTGGTTTACTGATGTATGTTCCCAAGGATTAAAGTGCAGACATGTTTCCAAGCAGCCTCTTTTAACCAAGGGGCATAAGGAAACGTTCAAATGTGTTTCGTGATATGGCCATGATTTGTGATGCTCTAAATATTGAATCACAGAAGACAACAAATGCCTTTTTTTAACTTGTCAGAAAAACCCTTGGGACAGATGGGTATTAATGAAAAGAAAGACAAATAAAACTCAAATAAGAACAGGAGAAGAATATAATTAAAACATGGAAAAAAAAATGTCCACGGTTTTCTGAAAAGACTAATGGTAATATCAGCTATGTTCCAAAAATGTGTCCTGTCGAACAATCACAGGAGGTTTTTAAATTTTTTTTCTTCCTAGCTGGGGCTTCATTTCAAAATTTTCCTGTCCTTTGAAGGCCAAACGAAAACTGGAACAAGTCTTAATTACAAATATACAAGTAGATCCATTTTTTTTGTCTGTTGGTGTTCAATTAAAATTTTCTTCTGTCATCTCCTGCACTGAACGACAAAATATTTTACTTGAGAAGTGTACTTGTTATTATTTCAACACAGAAAATAAATATTAATTTATGGAAAGCAAAAATTACTGAAGGTTTAATTAACTGTAAACTGCATTTCAACAACGCCTAAGCATCTTCAACTTCTTTGAAAACGGCAGCCTAAGTTTGCTTTTCATACACACACCTGGCCTTATAGCTGGAAATTTACAGGCCTTCATAATGAAAATGACTGAGAGAGATTTGACCTAAGCAGGACATATTTTCCCTGGCTCTTGTGATTAACCCACACTCACCTGAGACTATACTGCATAAATTCAGCTCTTTGGCAACATTCATTTCATAAACCACTCGGAATAAAACAAATACACCTGCATCTCCTACAGAAAGGCAGGAAAGCCTACATTCAGCTGCTTTATATGACAAAATAATGTAGCAGTCCAACTGCCAAATTCATCATTCCACAGCATATACTCCTTTAGAGACTGTAAATTTGTAATGCAATTAAAGAGATTGACCTCAACCAGTTAGCTTCAATATTGCATTTGGTAGTGTGTGATTTGGTTATTGAATTCACCAGTGTTACAGAGTTCTGTGCCATAGGGAAACCTCCTCAAAGGCTCCAGTGATCTCAAGGCTGCACCACCAACTTCCCGTTCCTGACTCGGGTGTGCTTCACCACTGCTCCAGAGGGGAAGCCCAGTATGCTTCCAGCACAGCAGTGGAAGACATAATACACTTCTCCGTAGAGGATCAGACAAAATACCTGGGAGTGGTAACTGCTTCAGACACTCAGACTTTCATTCACCAGCATTTGTGAATCAACACTCTCTCACAAGACAGAAAAATCGTTGCTGAAGGCTGTTTTACTTCATTTTGACTCAAAACTGAGTAAACACACTTAAAAATTCAGTAATCACACCTGAAATGCCTGAAAGGCACTAATATTAGAAATGCAGTTTCTTAAATTTCCTCTCAGCAGTAACTGATCTCATGAGCATAACCACTCCCTTTCAACCCAGTTAGTTTAATGCACCTTCCTTTCCATGTCATCTGCATGGCTTTTGCTCTGAAGCAGAATGAATGCCTCACAAGGTCTACACACCTGAGAGACAGTTTAGGGACACTGCTTCCTTTCCCTGGTGAATCCCAGCATGAATGTGGTGCCTCCTGGGTGCCTATTGAGATTCTATCTAAATCCCCTCAGCACAAGGTCACAGAGATTGACTAAAACCACCTCAACTTCATTTTGTTTGCTCAGTTTCTCTCTCCCTGCTGTCATGCAGTGACTGACTTGTAAAGGTTCCTTATGGATTTTAATACTGAGTAAGAAACAGAAGACCTAAGCAATCTGCTTGACTTAATGGTGCTAAAAATATCCATATTGTTGGTGTGACCATGAGGGAGTTGCAGAAGCTGCTTTGACCTTCTCTCAGATATTCATTACTGACTTCATCGTGTATCATGACATTGGACTGAACCAGCAAGCAGGAATTTGAAAGGCAGAGTTACATCAGATGTGAATACAAATTTTATGTATTATTAACTTGTCATGTATGAGTTGGTACCACGGGCTCACTCATACAACCATCTACACATATATGGTAGACCAGGACTTCAGGTAGACCAGGACTGCTCAAAACCAACAGAATGAGAAGAAATTACACTCAAACCATGAGACTGAGCGTTGACCGTAGTTGGTTTTTGATCTTTCAATGCTGAAAGAGCGAAGCAGTAAGACAGGTTGTGAAGAGTTTCCAGAACAAAGTTGTTTCTGTGTGAAAAAATTGCTGGCATAAGCTAGGCAATACATATTTCTTTGTACAGTCATAGCTGAAGTAATGGATGAAGGAAACTTATCATTGTATCAGATGGGATTTCTGAAGTAGGGCAAATTGCAAGGTCAAAGAATAGATGTTCCTGCAACTGGTTTCAAAGTATTAAGACACAAACCAAACATTTTGGATTCAGAATGGACAAAAAAAGTCCTTAAAACAGTAATATTGTGCAGAGGGTTTGCAAGTGATATCTAGCTGGATCTAGCTAGATATATGTTTAGAAAAAGATGATTTCCAGATGAAGAGCTTGAGCAACTGCTAAGATAAGAATGCTTTCAAAAGACATCAAGGCTATATATACAGAGAATAGAACAGCCAGATGAAGATTAAAAGTACTGTTTTAATATACTGAGCTTGATATCTCAATGTCTGGCTGGCAACTTTCAGAAAGATATCAGAGATTTTATTTGGATAGCAGAAGCTTTGGACAGACATCTACGTAAATGATAAGCACAAACTAGTTAAATTTATTTCTTCAGGAAAGAAATAGCCTAGGAAGAAGAAAGATAGGGTTGGGGAGATGGAGGATGAAGAAGATCTGACAAATAGTATACTGGGAAGAGCGAAAGGAGAAAAAAATCTCCAGGAGACAGCCAAGGTCAATTGCTTCAAAAGCAACTGACAGCAGGGATAATGAAGCTGGAATTTAGGTTTTAACATTTTGTTCAGAAGCAGTACGGTTGGTAGTTATAAGGTAGGCTTCTTCACTTAATTCACAGCATAGATCTATGACTAGGATGTACAAATGGTCTTTGTTTTACTTAACTGTGAAATGTGATAAAAGCAAAGCCTAATTCACTCTGTCACAAAGTGTTCAGTTTATGATCTATGAAAATTCCATGCACCAGTCTGAAAGGAGTAATATAAATCTTTCTCTGGAGCTTCTGGACAACAGTAGAGAATAATAAAATGCATTTTACTCTTGGGATTATATAAATATATATATACCTATATCTCATATACACCTATATACATATATTTACATAAATGTATTCTAACTGTCTGCATAGGTTGCATTTTACACTCAGATAATTTGAACATGTGCTTTGCATTTTGCCACTGCAGCCATATGTTACTTACTAATGTGAAGAAAAGCCAGCTAGAACTGTTTTTCACTGGGCATCAAGGGCAGGGATAAAAATGGTTTGTTAGGAAAAACCAGCTCAAATGCTTGATACATATGTAAGTTTCCTTAGACTGCATTGTGAGCAAATTTTTAAGACTGTGGATGAGTTAGGAAAAAGGCAGAGAAGGAGTTATGTAAATGACACAGCCATCATGAGGGATCACAGAAAATATCTTTGTAGCAAGACAACCCTTCATTTTGATACAGATATAACCTTTGTTTTCTGCAGTATACAGCAATTAGGCTGATAATATTGACATATGATGTACAAAGGGGAGAAGACCTGAGGGATGCAGGAACAGACTGCCAGAAAGAATTCACCTCATATAACTTTATAGATCTAAACCACAGTTATCTGCATTTGCATGAGTATATCTATCCTCTGTTTGGAGACAACTGGGAGGAATAAGCAACTCCAGAATAGAGTTAACTGCCTCGATATACGTCCCTCAAAATGAGATGGTTATTTCTCTTCTTTGACTATAAAAGAAGATGAGACTGATTATTTTAGAGGTAGATTGCTAGGTCAGGGCAAATGAGTCTGTTTTTTGTTTTAATTCTTCCTTTCATTTCCTAGGATTTTTATAATTTTGGGGTGAATGCTCAACATGATGGCAAAATTCCTGCAGTTATGGAGAGAGGCAGACACCATAACATTTCACTGGTACTGTATAAGAAGTTCAAATTACTCTTATCACAATATTATTGTGTTTTATTTACTTGAATATGTGTTAGACACTGATTGTATTCATCAGTCACACAGTGATAAAGAAATTCTTTGCAGATAAAATTTCTCTTTTAGACATGACAAGAGCCCCCTAGCTCTAGCAGGCAGGGGTGCTGCTGCCCTGTGCATGCACACAGTCTTGTGCTTCCCAGTATTAATCTGTTCACTTATTCATAGAATCACAGAGTCAGAGAATAGCTTGGATTGGGAGGAGCCTTTAAAGGGCATCTGGCTCAATCTCCAGACAGTGAACAGGGACAGGTTGCTCAGAGTTCTGTCCAACTTGACCTTGAATGTTTCCAGGGATGGGACCTATACAGCCTCTCTGGCAACCTGTGCCACTGGATCACCACCTTCATTTTAAAGATTTTGTCCTTATATTTAGTCTGAACTTACCCTCCTTTGGTTTAGAACCATTACCCCTTGTCCTGTCTCAACAGACCCTACTAAAATGTTTTAAGTGTTGAAAGACCACAACGAGGTCTCCTTGGAGCCCTCTCTTCTGCAGGCTGAACAACTCTAACTTTCTCAGCCTTTCCTTGGAAGAAAAGCCAGAAGCCAGCCCTCTGCATGGAAAAGATTACAGTGGTCAGCAATGAGGAGACTCTGCAGCCTCACATTGTCCTGAACTAACACAAGTATACCCTCTGCAAACTGGAACAAGTGAATGGACCCAGGAAGCATTTTCCAGTGCTTTTCTAACAGTGCTTTGTGCCTTTCATTGCAAATTCCTGCTGCTAACAGCAGATGCTTAAAGACCCTGCAAAATGAAAACCTACCACATCTCTTCTGTTTTCAATTGAGCTGGAATGAATTGTTCTAATTCTGGCATTGAAATCAAAACACCCTAAATTACAGTAATTTGTTTCTCTTTGTGAGTCATTGTACACTCTGAGACTGCACATTACTCAGGCTTTCAGTAAGGGTCTAATCCTGTGGGCTTCTTCAGGCCAAAGATCTCAGTTAAGTGAGGTGGGGCTCTGCTGTTCGGAGAACCCACCCCACAGCCTGGCTCAGAGCACAGTGTGCTCTCTAGTTCCAGACACAGCCAGATCCTCCAGTTCTGTGATGGGGAAATACACAGAGTCACCGACATGAGAAAACATCTTTCACTGCTGAGCCTGTGATGTTGATTGCTTGAGCAGCTTCTGGTTGCTCATGGGAACTCTGCCAGGCAGCAATCTGCTGCAGCAAGGAGGCAGCCCCAAGGGAGAGGATAACACCTGGAGCATCCATCTCCTGGGAAATAGGGTTTGGTCCCTGCTTTCCCTACTCTGGCTGCTCCAGGCTGAGCTCCAGCTGTTTGTTCACTGTGCTGCAGTGGCTTTTAACCATTTCTTAATCCCACTTTCTCACACTCTGGTGATGAAGAATGCAAGGTGAGGAGGTAGGAAATGCATCCCAGTGGTTTGAAGCACCTAATGCTTCCTAGGGCATTCTGGGTCTGCTGGAGGTAATATATTCAGGATTACGAGGGAGAGTGTATTCGGTTTATGTAGCAAGGTTTTGGTATTGGCTGGGCTGCAAGGGATCTTTTCCATCAGAAAAGATCAGGAGCTGACTCAGTGTCCAACGCAGATACTAGATCAGTTCTAAGATACACCTGCCAGGGTCTGAAGCTGAGCCCATCACTGGTGCTCATAGTGCCTCTGTGACAGCATTTTAAAGAAAGGGTAAGAAAGGCTGTGCAGCAGCTGAGGGGGAAAGGAGTGAGAAAATGTGATAAAAATACCCCTGCAGATGCCAAGATTGGTGAAGAAGGAGGGGGAAGAAGTGCCCCAGGTGCCAGAGCAGAAATTCCCCTGCAGCTTGTGGTGAAGACTATGGTGATGCACGTTCTTTCCCTGCAGCCCATGGAAGGCAGATCTCCACCTGCAGCTGTGGAGGACCCACCCTGGAGCAGGTTGATATGCCCAGGAGGAAGCTGCAGCCTGCAGAGAGAGGACCACACGGGAGGAAGTTGAGGCGGGGGGGACTCACAGGAGTTGAGGCGGGGGGGACTCACACTGGAGCAGTCCACTCCTGAAGGACTGGATCTGGCAGAAAGGACCCACTCTGGAGCAGTTCTTGGAGAACGGCAGCCTTGAAAGGGCCTATGTTGGAGAGTCCATGAAGAACTACATTCCATGGGAGAAAGCCCATGCCGGAGTAGAAGGGCACCAGGAAGAAGGCATGGCAGGGATGATGTATGATGAGCTGACCACAACCTCTGTTCCTCATCCCCCTGTGCCACTTGGTGGGGAGCAGGTAGAAGAGCTGGGAATGAAGTTGAGCCCAAGAAGGATGGAGTGGGGGAAAGTTTTTTTTAATAGATTTACTTTTATTTCTGTGTCCTACTTTTACAATTAATTTGCAATAAATTACACTAATCTTCCCCAAGTTGAGTCTGTTTTGCCTGTAGCAGTAATTCTTGAGTCATGTCCTTGTCCTTATCTCAACCCATGAGCTTTTCATCTTATTTTCTCCCCTTATTGAGGAGGTGGAGTGAAAGGGGCTTGGTGAGCACCTGACAATCAGCCAAAGTTGCAAACACAGGAGGACTGAAGAAAATCCTATCACTACTATTTTATGAGGAATATATAATAGTAGCACCTTAAGAAAAAAAAAGTACCTGTAAGATAATCAAGGCATTCCAACAATTTCTTCTCCCTGGTAAAATCAAGTGCAAAAGTATCAAAAGTATCGTTGAGATTAATTTCAGGAATTAGAACCTGGGAGGATGCAGTTGCCATGGAAACCCTGTAATGAAAAGAAAAATGTCTTTTAGCACTCAAGACACAATGACTTTCATATCAAGGTGGACCTGATCAATATGATTGTCATAGCTTCTCAAAAACTTGGCAAAAGCCTCCACACGTATTTTATTTATATGGTTTAAGTTAGGAACAACTTCTGCCACTTTTATTTTTGAGAGCAAGATCTCCAATATTTTTTTTTTTTTTTTTACTAAGCATAGGCCTAACATGCAGTGTCAGGTAAGATTTTAACAAAATATTGGTCAAGCAACAAAATACCTTGAATTCTTTTGAATCACCCATTGAACCAAAGAAGAAAGAGCACTATAATTAACTGAGTTTTAAGCAATTCTGACAAATGCTGCATCTCTCCCAAGCATTGTTTTCTCAAGCAGTTCCTTGCTCCAGGCATGCCTTGGCACTGCTGTCCCAAGGGCTTGGTGCAGTCCCCACACCTCCTCAGCTGTTCAGCACAGCACACTGCTGTTAACTTCAAAAGGCACAGGAGGGAGATACAACAAATTGATGTCAGCATGGTTTATTTTAAAAGGCTTTTCCCTGCAAATCATGTGTGCAGACTTATAATTCCTCCAAAACTGAAAAGTTTCCTCACCTACCTCATTTCAGGAGCTATACCCACATTTTCTCTGTCCAGATGTACTAATACAAAGAGATGAACTTTCACAAGAAAAATGCCATCAGGAAGCATTTCTCAGACCCTCCAGCCTGGTATCTCAAAATGCATATTTCTGGAGACCTAGATACCACATATATTTATAGAAAGTTTGACTGGTTTAAGAAGACAGATCACTAAATCTTATGCTGTACAACAGAAATTGGGCAAATGTTTCAGTTTGGAGGTAAACAGACAACCATGCATGCCATGTATGCCTGTTGTCTGTCATTCGTGACACGTCTGATCAAAATACTTGATGGCTTCAATTTAAAATTTTCCCAAATTAGAGTATTCTTTTTCTGTAGACAGGACTGAAATGACTCCAGGACAAATGTTTACGAAGGACTATTTTTTAAAAAAAATTTTTTTGTGTAGTATTTTAGGAAAATACAATAAGGAAAGTCAAAAACTGAGCTATACACCCCATTGTCTTCAGCATAGTTTTCAAAAGCTGAGCTGAGGAGGTTTCCTAGTAAATATTCTTGTTATAGTCAGTTTTTGGCCTTGTTTTTCTTGCAGCTGTGGATGTAGAACTTAGTTTGAAGTAGATCCTAGGGCAGATTTTTTTTTTAATATCACCAGGTCTTTTTGGACTGTTTGGGCATACGCAAAGGGTGCTCTGTATTTACACGTGTTACAGTCAGTTTTTGGTAAGATCAACAGTTCAATATTTCAGACACCATGTTGCCATATTAGGTTCAGAGGATTGAATTTTGTCCTGTAATTGTCCCTACTGTTGACACTGTAAACACTGACACTGTACTTGATTGGAAAGGGTTTTTCTAGGATAAATGTATTTCACCTACTGTAAATAATGCATGACCTAAATCATCAGAGTGTATGTAATGACTTTGCTTGTGTAGTTACCTGTTGTGCTTAAAACAGAATATTATACTGCAATTACATTGAAATGTGTGGATGAGGAAATGCAGTGAGCATGATTTCAGGTGACTGCTTTAGCTGCTGGAGCTCTGAGCCCTGGTGAGACTGTTACACGAGCAGTCTAAAAGGATAAAAAATGTTGCTCACCACATGAGAACTAAGAGAGTTACTTGTGAGGAATAATTTATTAAACCAATTTAGCCTCTTTTTCCATTTGCAATTTGTCTGCAAGCACTTGGTGGGTTTTTTACTCTTAGTTTTATTCACTGCTTGGAATGATTCCCTGATTTTCAGGGTGTTCACAGCCATCTCATTACAGACAGCAATCTATGATAGCCAAGAATTAAGTTTGATTGGGCACTTATGTCAGCTTGTCTCATTTTTGCTCTCCCAATGTCTCTCCTGTGATTGTATTTATGATGCAACTGTTCATGCTTACAAGCTCAAAATGGAGCTTCTCTGAATATTCCCTGGTAGTCAGTTAGAAAACTCTGTGTCTCCACAGGTTTCTGCCTGACTGCTGGTTCTGCTGAATACTGAAAAAAAGGGCAGACCCCCACCTTCAGCTTTTGATACTCGTTGTAGTTTTACTATTGGCTTCAACTGGGATGCCGTAATGTTGCTCGGTGACAGAACACAAACCATGGTCTGAGAGACAACATATAACTCACTGCCTTGCCTGGCCTTGCATGGCCTTGCCTTTTTCAACTGATTTTCATTTCTCTGAACCTGTAACAGGCAACCCAGTGTTGCTGGCTTATTTATAAAGTGGTAATTAGCTTTGATGAAGACTGATACAGCATACCAGAGTAAGTGATAGAGTTAAAAAAACCCCAAAATGTAATAGGAGTAGAGAATTTAATGCTTTGAATTTGGGGGAAATTGGCTGGAAAATGTGAAGGTATAATGTGAACCCAGAAATACAAAAAAAAGCTATTTAAAAAAATTAATAAAAAGCATATTTTAATGTCTTTCTTCTTTGTTGTCCATATTCTCCTTTCTTTAATTTTTTTAAATTAAAAAAAAAATTCTGATAGATTTCTAAACAGCTGATATTCCAGCAGAATATTTTTTCATCAGAAAAACTCAATGGGAATGTTACAGCATTCACAGCATTGCACTGAAAACCAGACCAAATTTTCTGATAGCATGGCCCTTGTCTTTGGGATCCTTGATATTATCTGGCATGCTGAAGAGGAGCCAGGATCCTGAAAGGAGTAGAAATTGCCTGCACTCAGGGACCCAACACAGCAACTGCTGTAACTTCCAAGCCCCCTGGTCTGTTGAATCTCCATCTCTTCAAGATGCATGGTGCAGGTTCACAAAGTTACACATTTCGTTATCTTGTAGCTTGCTATTTGTGAAGAATATGAATCCATTAAGATAATTCCCAGTTGCTTCTAAAGAATGTGCTTATGGCCTGATTTCTTTATCAATCTCAGAATTTTTCATGAAGTAGGAATTTCTGCCATAAACCTGTGCTTTTTAGTGTGTTGAACATCAGACCTCTGCTTGGCAACCATTCTACCTCTTGTGCATGCTGTTATTGTTCTAACTCTTAATTTGCAACGTTTTCGGACTGCTCCTCTTCTCAAAGGGACGTTTTGATTTAGCATTACAGTAAGGTTCTTCCCACTCTGGTACAGCACGAAGTAGCATTTTGGGGGAATATGTCAACTACCCCCCTGCCTTTGACCACATCTGTGGTGTGACAAGACAACACAGCAACCATGGCAACCCAGCTGCCTTAAAGTGAGGTTTTCCTTTTCATTGAGAGGAACGCCTCCTTTACCTTTCAGTGATGTTTTTAGCTGTTTGCAGGAAGCGAGCGTGATCATTCTCCTTCAGCGACTGCTCAGCCTGAGAGATGAGGGATGTCGAGCGCTCGATGCACTGCTTGCAGTTCGCAATCTGCTGAGCCAGTTTTCTCAACCTCACCACCTTGAGTGGAAACACAGGAAAGCAGTCATGTCTCTAAGGCCACAAATCACGACTGGGTTTGCAATTCAGAAGCAAAGCTGGGCAAAGGAGGAGTTAAGATGAATGGCTTTGGTGACAAGAGCTTCTTTCACACAAGCTTTGTGGTGAACTCCATCTAGCCATGTAACATTTTTAATAAGGGACAGGCACAATCTTTCAGCCTGAATATTTTCCACATGGAAAACAACAGGGGAGAGCCAAAACAAGCACAGCTGGCCTATTTTCCAGCAGAAGGAACGTCATTTCCTGGTAATTTCTGCTTACATGATAACTAAGGGCTATTTAGATAACCATTTCCCTGAAATTATGAGATCTGTGTTAGAGGCTACTTATAGATTAACTACTTTTTTCCTATTACTTAGGTGAGTTTCATAACAAAAAAATCTGAAAATAAATCTTAACAGAAAAAGACTTCAATTCCATTAACAATACATGCCTGACCTTCTCATTATGTGCTTTTAGCAAAACAGGGTGTTTTCTTGCTGGATATTTTTAACTGGACAAAAGCACAGTAGTGTTAGAGAGCTGATTATTATTACTGCAAACATATGTGCTGGAGATAAACATAGTAGATGTGACTGTAATCATTAGCTGAAAGGTTAGGGAAGGGCACAGTCCTCCGTTTAAAGACAATGTTGGCTAACAAAACTTTCAGGAACTACAATAGTTCCTGAAAGGTCTGGGAGTCCTTCCCTTTGTTATCACATCAGGATCATAGTTTGAGCAGGAGTAAGAAATAGGAAGGAAATTAAATAATTCAGGAGTTTAGAAAGGCACATTAAGACCCAGTTACATGCAAAATGAGGAAACTAAGAACCAAGTGGGTTGGCAGAAATATCCAAATTTATAATCAAGATAACATTCCCAATCTCAGGAATTAGGGCACAAGCTATGAAGTTGCTGAGTTGTCTTTCAGATATATTGGCATCCTAAGCAGTGATGAGGGTATCTTAGTGCATGTATCTGACAACAGAAACAAGTATCAAAATAAACATTTTTGAAAAACTTTCCAAAAAAGATACTGGCCAAATGATTTATGTAACATTTGTATCTCTTAAAGATAGAAACAAAAAAGAGGAAAAAATGTTTGGAATGCACAGATTTTGGTAATGCTAATGATTTGATCAGCTTCTAGGATGAACTAATGCCATAATATTTCCTGTGACTGTGTGTTTTCAGAGATTACAATTCAGTCTACACCAGTGTAACCAGGGAAAGGTTCACTTTCACTTTTTTAACACTGCAGTGTTAAAAAATTAATCTCTTTATTTACTAATTAATTAACAAGCAAACAGTGAAATGAAATAAATGTCAGCTTGTGAGTTTTTTGCAGTAGAAGGCATGCCATGATTTGTGATGTCTATGTATGAACTATATTTTTACTTGATTGATTCTTTTTTATATCTTCAAGAAGATGAAGATGATAAATTGAAAAAGGAAGAGTCTCATCCCACTGACTCCCCACCCACTTCTGCAATGGTAGGAATGACATCTGCCCTAGGATTCTCTTACCTAGTTGATATTTCCTCCTTTCCTGTTACATGTTCTGTGGAATTCTATCTAGTTTGTGTGATAGGTGAGATTACGTAAGGAGCTGCACAGGGTTTTCAGACTTGTGTAACTGAATCTGCAGCCTGGCAGGCACAGCTAGAACTTAGTGTGTGAGTGTTTCCAGCTCTGTAGTCACACCTAGAGTCCTATAGAGAAATTAGTCTTGCTCTACCTTCCAGAAAGACTCTTAGCCACAGGTCCCCTTAAAGGAAGATACCTTGGGCAGAATTTCCTGTGGCTTTTCATGTGTCTCTTGAGACCCTGAAATCTTCCAACATATACCACATTTGAGTCAAAGCATTCCAGATCTTGACTGGACCTCCACTGATACAACTTTCAGCTAAACAAAATAGAACAAAGAATGGGGACAGATTCTGATAACAGCTCTATTCAAATAAATTTGGAGTCAATTGTATTATAAATCTTCCATGCTAGTCGGAATTAGAATACATCTTTGCAAACAACAGAGTAGGTTTTCTACTTCATTGGTAGCACATCTGGTCTCTCTGCATAGAGAAACAGAGTTGAAACAAAAATGAAGAAGGCCATCTATTTCATTTGAAGGGGATTATATTTTGTTAACAGCATGAGGAAATTCAGGTTTTGTCACATAGTGTACAGGACCTGTGGTTTCAAACGTGTTTAAGTTAGCCCTTGCCTACAGGCTTTTCATTTCAAGTTAATTGGAATATCTTGACAGCCACATGAACCATTTAACCTGCGCTTGACATTATTCCTTTCCTGAGCTTTTCCCACACAAGAAGGATGAATATCTGGCTTAGTTTAGGAGTTAAACAGTAAACGCCTTGTACGTAGAAAACAAAAACATTAATTCAACTCTAATGCACTTCTGAGTTAACAGTTAGCTAGCAAAATATGTTGAAACTTGAATATCAGAGATTTTTCCTGCTTAATGTGTTTGCTACTAATAATCATGGAACTTCGGGAATTAGGAATGCACACCTAATTTAATTTCTTGCACACTTTTGAATACATTTTTTTGTAAATAAGTTTAGACTTCTTATTCTCATGAATGACAATGACTGGAAGAAATTTTTGATGTGCTAGTATTTGAATAAGCAATTAAAGTACCTAGGAAAAAAAAAGAAGATGATTGCAAGACATGATTCTATATGCTGTGACCTTTTGTGAAAGTTAAAACTTTGGAGGAAATACTGTCAGGCACATAAAAGAGTGAAGGAAACATTAAGTGGACATAATATAATTGCCGTTTAGCCATCATGACAACATTTCTGGTTTTCTCCTTAAAATCCATAATCACCTGTAGTAAAAGAAATGCCAAATAAACAGTTGAGGTCTAGCATACTAATCTTCAAGGATTTCATTCTTCTTTACATGAAAGTAGCAGTAGCCAAGGACTGCACAAGGACTTTTACAAATTTCTACTAATAATATCTGCAGTCAAAAAAGCTGCAATAAAAAGGAAACAGTGTTGACCTACTTGTGATCTAAAGAATTAAAGCTTTTACCTTTCCTTCCTTGATTTTGGTTCCAATTATTTGCCGTCTTTGCTGGATTATTTCAATGAGTTGGTCGCATTCTTCCATTAGCTTGGTCTCTTGGCGGGATGCATTTACCTACGAAGCAAAACATTATGATTAGCAAAACCTTTTTTTGACATTTTCCTTTTCCATTTTCTAATTTAAAAATTGCAATTTCTAAAATGTTGGGTTTGGCATTTTTTTTGCTCCTTTCTGTGCATAATCTGCGTTATTTTCAGTCCCCTCTTTTGGATTTTGTGAAGCACTGAATTGAGTCTCAATGCCTTGTTTGCAGGAGGCAGGACTTGCAAATAGATAATAGGTATTTCTAACTCCAGTGAGAAAAGTCTGGTCTGGTGAGTATTGAGTGGTGTCAGCTCTAACACACACATCAGTGAGAAGCGAGGTGTCTTCAGGAGGTGCTTCACATGTCACAGTTTGCAGCCACAAAAAACACTGCAGAGAACACCAGTGCACTTAAGAGCACAAGTACTGGATCAGAGAGTCCATCTGGTGCAGTATCCCCTCTCACTGCAGCTAGTGCCAGCATCTGCCAGTAAACAAAGTTAGGAGGAAAGGAGTACCAACGTGTATGATGACTCCCATTAATGTTTTCTCGTCCTCCAACCATTTGCAGCTCAGTCTTCTTGAACCAGACACAATTTATACATCATTATTAATACTCAGAAGAATTATATTATGTGTATTTATTTAGTCTCTCCCTCAAACCCTGGAAACGTTGGGAATCTGCATCATTCTACAGAAATGAGCACCACAGCTTAACTCACAGTGAAGTGAAGTGAACAACTGCCTCCTTTTAGAGGGATTTGAACCTATCTCCTTCCAGCTGCATTTAATGATCCCAAGTCCTTTTACTGGAAAGGACAGTGAATTTCTGATACCATATATATCCACATATTGGTTCCTGAAAGATTCAAATGACCAAATATCCAACTATGCCAAAGCATGTGCTTTGACTGTCTTAATTATTCCTGCTTTGTCTCAGCAATGAATCAGATAGAAAATAATGTAGCTTTTTAGAGTATAAATATATGAAGAAATGAAACTTTTTTAGTGCAAAAACCCTCACAAATATTAGCTTTCTATAGTAAATGTTGACTTTTGTTTAAAAAAGAGAACAAAACTTATAATAGAAAAGTTTGGGTTCTCAGATGAATATGTTTTGTTTCTGAAGGAGACTGACTTTTTCAGTGAAAAGTCAACATTCTGTACAAAAAGAAAAAAGTACTTCCCCTCCAGCAGTTGCACATTTAGCTTACACATATGTGTAAAGAGTCAGAGAAAAAGGTAAAAAGTTCTAATCATGTCTAGAATTAAAAAAAAAGAAAAGAAAGAAAGGACTTATTTCAGACCTATGTTTCCATTTGCACTTTCCTAAAAGAAGGCAAGAAGGTAAAGCAGCTTTCAGCCCTGGCTAATTGCTTCTACAGCCATGTCACCTTTTCCACTGGGATAGTAAGAGTCAGTGGTGAACAGCAACGGGAATAGTTTCAGGTGACAAGTAACTATATTGCACCCCTTGGTTGTTTTTTTCAGTCTGATGAGCCCCATGCTCTGCATCAGTATTCTTTTCTTTCCTTCCAACATTGTGTTTAAACATGCATTTACCTGTAAGCATGTTATGGAGCTCATTAAGCTTAAGCAAATGCTTACATATCTAAATTTGGACCAGAACCAATTTTGCAAATAACCTTCTTATGTGAAATACACATTGTCCTCCAGGCAAAGAGGGACTTGTTTATAAAGGCCTGCTTTTATCAATGTTTTAGATTATCCATCTCAAACCTTTATAAAATTAAAATTTGTTTGCACATTTTAGAGGCTTAATTATTAATCAAGACACCAAGATTATAAAGAGTGAATACATTTGTTTCTGGAAGGGGTCAGATGTAATTGCAAGTGCTGATGAAGATGTAGAAGGTATTCCCACCATGCTATTTTAGGTGGCCATGGATCTCCTTTCCTGTTTGCTCTGCCTGGCCACTCACCACAGTCCATGAGGAGAGACAGAGCACGAAGCAGCTCACCCAAAGCCTCTAGCAGTGCCACTGTCTCTCCACTGATAGCTCAGGTAACCTAGAAAAGTTAGTCAGTCAGCACAGTCCCTCCTATTCCCTCTGTTCCTGTCATCCCACCACCTCAGCTGCATCACACATCTTACTTTGGCATGAAACTCTGCAGAGCTGCTTTCGAAAAGCTGTACTGTGCACCAGTCTCCCAGCCCTGATTTCAGTTTCACTAGTGGACTGAAATTCCACCAAAGAGCAGGGAATCCTACACAGGCTCAGCCAGAGGCAACAATCACATCCACTGCATGCGGGCGCAGCTCCTGTGTCAATACCAAGGTCGGCTCATGCCATTGCCAACTTCAGCACTTAATTACAGTAACACTTTTGGCACCTAATTATGGTAACACTTCACGGGATTTTTGAGTAGCTTCCACTCAAAGTGTTACTTCTAGCACCACTTACATCACCAATTTGCTTTGTCGAGCAGACCTAATTAATTTTTGGGATAACTGTCATGAAACACGGAGTTACAGGAAGGTTAAGTCAACATTGTTTCAATTAATGCTCTGGTTGATTTGAATAATAATGTATTAATTGGATCTTAACCTATAAAGCTCTAGACTAAGAAAAACAAAATGCTTGGAAAAAATCTCTGGATTTCTTAACGCACTGACTGCAGACTTCTCTTTTTCTTTGAAATCTGAAAAGTACACTCTTTTATAAACGCCATTTGAAGACATTTCCAACTTTACAGCTTGGACAAGCTTGTTAAAAACGAAAATAATATTCTAAAATTATATGGTATGTCTGAGCTTTGTATGAGAAAAGCCTCCAACATTTAATCTGGGGGTTTTTCTCAAGCTGAAATATGCCTTAATCACATTTTCAGCCCACAAAGCCTCTGATTCAATAATAACTTTATAATTGAGCACATGCCTAATTTTAAGTGCACTATATTAGCTGTGGCCCTAAAGGGACTATTTGTGAGATTACCACCGAATATTATTTACTTGTATGTTCCCAACGAATCATGTCAGACCAAAGAGCCACAGGCGTGGATCAGGGCTCCACTGTACAGGTGCTACAAAAATACCAGAATAAGAATTTTCCTTCTGCTTGAGTCCTTTGATGAACAGCAACCTTGACAATAACTTCCAGCTGGGCTGGCCAAGGAATGTGAGTTCTGCCTGGTGAAAATATTTGAGGTTTTACATTCTACATTTTTTCCACATTAAAAAGCAAGCCCTCTTTCCAAGGAGTTTGTTAAAAGAGACTGAGAGCTGCCTTATAAAGGTCTGGTGACTGTGTCATACACTTTGTGAGAGTCTCCAAATCATACAGAGTGTTGATTTCAGTCTGGGCGTCCTCCACCCAAGATGAAGGTTGATTCCTCAATCTGAGGTATCTATTGTCTGAGAGTTTATGCTAGACTTGGGGATATCTTTCTATAGAAAATTTCACTGAATCAATACACCTAGTTTTGGCATCAACCAGTTCCTTAAACATCCATGTCCAGAAATACTTTGAACCTAAAGCTCTGTCCTTTATTGGTATAATTCTTATAAACTTATTTTCCATGCCACAAAACAGTTTTAAAACTGACTAGGAGGCCTTGTGGTTTAGCAAGAACTATGACGTCTACAAAGAAGAAAAAGGACAGATTCTAGTCCTCCTGCTTTTGTGGGGAATTCCCATTTCTGTAACATACACAGACCTCAAATACTTTACTGAAAAAACCAAACAACCCAAATTTCAGGTGTCTTTCTAGGTTTTCCAGACAGATGGATAGAGACTTGCCCTTTGCCTCAGGAAGCAGGTGTAGTTAAAAAAAGGAAAAATGGGGGTTCCTCAGATATCTGTCTGGGAGATGGAAACAACAAGGCCTCCCAACCCAAAGGAGGGAGCAGGCCAGCTGTTCCCAGCTCCACAAGCTGAGAACTGATCTGTTCTGATCTGAGAAAATGTTCTGCCCTCTGCAGAGGCTTCCTAAGCTTTCATCTTCAGAGACCTGAGTTAAATTGCGGCTTAGCTCATAAGAAAATGAATGTGGTGGTTTCAAAGTCCCCAGCAGATGTTTGGGAAATCACAAAAGTACAGAATGACTAGAGATTGGAGGTTACAGTGGAGCTTCTATGGTTCATTCAAAGGCAAACAGAATCAGAGGGCTGGAGTCATACCCATGAAAACTTCCTCAACTAATATACTGAAGCAAAGGATTTTTTTAGTGTCTCAGCAGAATTTTTCTTGCAAGAGCAAAACTCTCCATCTGAGATTCCTTATGGGTGAGGCAATTCTCTCCACAAGTGGAAATCCTCATGTGTCTTTTTGGCAAATAATCTCTAAATGACAAGCAAAATAAGACATCCTAAATTACAGGGGGTCCGCTTTTTAAAGGCTACACTGTCTGTGATAAATTCATCAAAACCAAAGCAATTTGTATTTACTAGTCATCTGTTGATTATGCAAAATGGAAGATAGTAGGTTGTAGAAAGAGTCTGATCTTTGGAAATTGAGATATGAGTTTGAGTTTCAGCTTCATGATTTAAAAATGGTCTCAATTCCTTAAAAAAATAAATTCTTTGCAGCTGTGGCTGTACAGGCAAAGAAGAGGTATGAATTTTTCTTTATGCATTTGAGTTGATGGTTATAGAATGACTATTTACTCACAAGAAAACAATTACTGTATACTCGCAAGAAGACAAAAATATCAGAAAAGTAAATCGAATGATTCCACTCAAAACCTGTTACATCATTGCTGCATACTTCACTCTAGATTTGAGCCTGAATTCCTTCTTACACCAAACCTAGAAACTGAGATTAAAAAAATTCTAAAATTTTTACATATAGTGGCCGATACCTATTTGTTCTAGGAAAACTTTCTTCACTGTCATGTAGATGTGGAACACATTTTCTTGGATTGTTGTTCCTAGATGAACTAAAGGATTATACTCCTCTAAAGAGAGAGGCCTGTTCATTTTACTCCATGTTGTAAAGAGAGTAATTTTCTTCATAGAGCCACAGGACATTGAAGTAATATTTTAACATCCTCCGGGTTTAATTTATTTATTTAACGGAAATATGAAGGATAATCATTAATGCACATTTATGAAAAAATTTCTTCCCTTTTTTTTATGACCATGCTGAATGGGAGTTGTGGATTCAAACTTCCTTTATTTCATATCCCTGTTTGATATTACGGGTTGTTTAATTTAGTCTTCTGCAGAGCAAAAGCAACTCTTGGAAAATAACTGTTTCAGATTTATCCCTAGTCTAAGTGTAAATCTGATTTTACCTGTGAGGACAAACTGTGCCTTTGAAAATATGTGATATTAATCAGCTTGCCATCTAAATGGATCTTCTACAATTCTTTACACTGAAATGGTGCAAAAAAAAAAAAAAAAGAAATGGTCATCTTCCATTTCAAGTATGCCAGAGGCTTTGTTTTTGTTTGCATTCCACATCTATCTCTAACCAGGAGATCTGTGTTTAGAGGCAGTCTCAGAGCAGGTTAAACAAAGGTCAGTGCAAAAATATGCCAGCTTGCTCTGGCTACATAGGAATTTTGTGAATGAAGGATTGATTAGGCTGGGATAGCTAAACCACTTTGGGTCAGCCAGATAAGACTATCTGCCCCAGTCTTGACTAAAAGTAAACCTTTTTTAGAAGATTGAAGTACTCATTTTACTTACTAAAATACTGGTTTAAGTTTTTTGTCCTACTGTGCTTTGAAGCACATTGTTGAGAAACTAACCAGCAAGACATCTAGAAGTCCTCTTGTGACATTTACAATCTCATCCCAAAACAAAAAAAAACCCTAGAATTTCATGGGGGAAAAAAAAATTATAGAAATCCCATTATTTTCACTCTTTTTTTTTACACTTTATGTTAGTCCTTTCTTTAAACCTAAATAATGAAAAGACTTTGTAATTGAACAATATTTAATTATTTATTGTTTTTACTTTGTTTTTCCTGCTGACATTAAGCCTTCGCTGCACATTGAGCAAAATATTCCACTTCATGTGTTTCATTTAGGGCAGAAAAACAAAAGCTATCAAATAATCTCTGCAGTTCAAAGGACTGCCCACCCTTTCATGATGTTGAAACTAGTGCACTTGTAAACAAGAGTTCAATACTTAAAACTGTCACCCAGGATCCAGCATTGTTAGCCTAGTGTTTAACATGCTCACAAGAGGACCAGTGACTTTGGTCTCCTTGCTGCTCTAGCTGCTCTTTAGCTGTTTATGTTGGGCAGAAAAAGGAGGAATTCAAGAGTATTTTTTTCCCATAACAATAAATGTCCCAGAGGTAGAAGGTTCCATAAATTGACAATATTTTGACTGACAAGTTACAGTCTCTGATAGCAGGCACAAAATATCACCTGCTGCACTAGTTAACCAGTGGTTAATAGTGAACTAAGCTTCATTTACCAGTCTAAGGAAAAATTCTTGCAAGAATATCAGTCTAACAAAAATCTGAACATTTGGGTATGAGACAAAGCAAGAGGTGGAGCAAATCAGAACTGGCCACCTTAGCAGGCAGTGGCAAGATCTGCTATTAGTTTATATACCATCTGTGTGACCTCTTACCATAACTATGACTCCAATTTACAGAAGGCACAAAACGGTTGTAGGTGCAGTAACATATTCCAGCACATGCCTAATCTATACATAAAATGTACCCATAAGTGCTGCAGTTCCACAGTTAGGGCCAATTATACATTTAATTAGCAATTTTTGAAATAAATTTAATAATTCTTTAGGGAAATAGTATTTGAGTACTAGGCTACGGCTTACTAGGCATGCAACTCAGGATATCCTTGAATGAATATTCTATATCACCACATGCCATGCAGCTTCTTTTGTCAGTTTTTATTTCTGAAATTTCTCTTTTCAGATGCTATATGAAGTTTAGACTCTGACTAAAGCTTACCTGAGATTTCCATTGAATTAAATCAACTTTTATGAGAGTGGAATTAAATGTAGAATGAAAGTACTTAGAAATCAAAATAGATCATGCCACATATTTCATCAAAATAATGTTAGTAGAGAGTCTCTTGTACCTTCTCTCATTAGAAACTGTCTGAGAAAAAACAAATGCTGTAAACCCCATCTTAGGGTTTTATGCGTGACATTAGGTTTGCTAATTAGTACCTTACTGTGAGTGAGAACTCCCAGTTTCCTTCAACTCATATTTTCCTGTCTATTTCAGAAATAAAAAAATATCACTTACTTCTAGCACTTAAATATAGCAAATAAATGAGCTGCTGAACAAGCATCTTCACAAAAATGGAAGATAGTGGGGTAGAGGAAAAAGCAAATTTCAGTGGAGTTCTTTCCAAGTTATCTGCCAAGTTATCCCACATATTCCACGGTAAGGGTAAGCACTTATCTAACCCATTCGTCCTTTACTAAAAAATAAAAAAAAATCCCCAGCAAAATAGATTCCTTATTCCAAATACTTTGTGTGACTCTGAAGGCCATTTGCTGTGGTTCAGACACCAGGACTCACGTACAGGCTTTCCAACTAAATTTTCCTATTGAGAACTTCTCAGTTTACTTGGGTTTTGACAAAAATAATCCCAAATCTCAAGGAGTGAGTACCATGAAAATTTGCGAAAACAGAATACTCACTGTTTTTTATTGTCACAGACAAAGCCTCTTTATTGTTCGAGTGTCCTTTGGGAATTGTATTGACAGTTGAGTTTTGATTTTGCTGTCTCTCAAGTAACAGAAAAGCCATAGCTATGTTATACAAAAATTGATGGAGACATTTTGTTGCAAAATTTGAAGGAACTATCTTGTAGCTGAAGTCTTACCAGAAATTCAAAATTCCATTATTATATAACTTTCCTGTTTGGTTCATTTCTTTTTTATCAGCCATATATAAAAAGGGCAACAGCAGGATTTTTTAGGTTCTGCCATCTTCTCTTCATTGGTTTTGCACTACTGTTTTACACTGATTTAAAATGCATCTGGTATGTGTGAGTGTTGAGTATCTATGCCAGTGAAATAAAGGTTCTTTCAACTTTTTATGCAGCTGATTATGTAACATGACTATAAAAAACACCATTTGACACACAAAAAACCAATTTTTGACTGGGAACTTTATGCTGAGATTTAGCCTGCAGCAGATCTTCAGAAGTGAGCTAGAAACTGAACATTTCCATTGCATACAAAGAGAAAAGGATGCAGCAGATTGAGGGTTACGCAGTTAGAGGAAAATGCCTCCCTTTCTTTATACAACCAAAAATTATTTTACAGTGTTGTCTAGAATTCGCTTCCTATGACGTTTGGTGAATTCAAAACAAAACAAAACAAGCAGAAAGACTGAAATACAGATGTTATAAAACTGTCTGCAAGCAAAACCTATTTCCTTTCTCCTCCCCCCTAGATAATTGCTGCAATTTCTCCTCCAGCTGAGTTCAGATTATGTTTCTGTCTAACAGATGAGAAGCTTCATGGTATTGACTATATAACAGACATTTAATCATGTATTTCCTAGAAGAGATGAGAAAAACAATCCAAAAACAAAACTCAAATTGCTTAGAAAAAAGGTAACTGGCATAAGAGCCTCATGCTCAAATTTGTGTCTTATGTCAATGAATGCCATGATCTCAAAGACTTGTACAGAAACCTCACACAGTCATAGAATGGAAATTATGACAAATAAGCAAATTTTCTGTGACACAGCATTTTGTCAGCCAGAGAAACCTGTAACACTAAAACCAAGGGGAGAGCCTAAACATTTAGAGCACTATATCCTTCCCTGATTCAAATAAGAAGTGGCTAAATCCTGAGCTGCATACAGCTGGAAGAGGCACAGCCAGCAGAGCAGGATGCAGCCCCATCACCTCGCATGTGGCAGGCGTGCAGGGGAGGGTGGCAGTGCTGCAGTGCTCCCAGGCAGGGCAGGTGTGCTAAAGGCCACACCGAGTCACTCCCATACCCAGCAGGATGGAGGGAAACCTGGCAGTGGGTTGGGGTGGCCACGGGGCTGCTGTCACTCAGGGATTCACCATATATCCTGGGCCTGCCAATCCCAATTTTCCCATAGTATTTTTGGAAGACTTGTACAAGGTTCCTGCAGAAAATTTAAAGATAAAATTATCCAAGACAGTTTTTAATGTCCTTAAAAATTTTTCTACAGATACTAGCAGATGTGTGAATGCTGTGAACTAGGACTACAAAGAAATATATATCCAAGTAGTAGCCATTTCTATCCCATTTTCTCAGTTTGTGGAGAAGGCTCTATTTCATCCTATGAATCAGTTTATAATTTCACGCAGCCAACCCTGCCATCCCAGGGGAGGCAGCCACAGCTGCCTGCCCTGCACAGAGTGAGGAGCAGAGCTGCCTCACCAGGGCCAACCCAGCAAGCTGCCCTGGGTGAGGGGTGCTCTGCAGAAAGCAGCCAGGCCAAAAACATGAGGTTGTAGACGTGCCATGGTCTCTAAGGAGGGAAAACAAATCTTTCCTGATTAACAGCCTTCAGGGTTTCTGCAAAATCAAGTAATGACAGACAGGATTACAGAGGAAGGGAGAATGGAAAGACAGAAAAATTAGTGTAAAACGAAAAACGTGTTAGAGATGTGTCTGAAAGATGAGTAGAACCAGTGTGTCAGTGTACTCCTAAAGAAACAGAAAGATTTGGGACAGAAAAGAGTGTTATAGTCTCAAGCAATCACCTTTCAGGGTGTGGTTCCCTTTGAGAACATGGAATTTTAAAAATTTTTACTGTAAGCTATAAGCACAGGCTGTACATACATGTTACATACATGTTAGGCATGAAAGCAGACATTCAGATACTAAAATTATTATTATTATAAAATGCTTAATATTATATCTTACTTAAAGCAGTAAAGAATACATGTTTGGCTTGATTTATTCGCAAAGGTTTTCCTGCTGTTATGACCAGAACCACCCACAGGAATGCAAGACTGGAAGCAAACTTCTTGAGTGTCCCAAGATCGGGTTCTCCATCAGGATAAATCCTGTCATAAATTGATAAACTCCATCTAAAAATAGGCAAGATTTATGTCTCCATTGCTGTGATGAGAGGCCAAACCAGATACCCCCTCCCCAGTGACTGGAAGGCCTCCAGCTTCCAGATAATCAACATCACTGATCAGTCCTTGCCTGCTCGTGGGAGAAAAAGGTGAAGATAACTGTTTCAGAAAGGAATAAGCATTAGTTTTAAAACAGAGAGATTGGCATTTGGCCTTTGCTATGGATGAAATTAAAGCTGGGAAGGATGCAAGGGTGGATCACTAATCTGCCATAAAGCTGGTTCCTGGGAAGCCATTGACAGCTCACTTGGTTGATGAGAAACAGTGGCTTTGTGACAACATTTGGTTTGTCTGGCGAGGATTCATTTATTCAAAACACACAGAGCCTGTTTGTTGTTCATTTTTGGAAACGCCAGTTCCTGCTCCATATCAAAAGCCAAAAAAGACATTCCTTTTTCATTTTTCGTGTCATATTGAAATTTTTGGCTTATGACATGACAAAGGCTTAAAAAATGTTACTGTTTATAGCTACAAATAAATGTTAATTAGCATGACTTTTAAAAGTTTATATAGCTCAGAATAAAATCTTGGTAACTTTAATACAAGTAATAATAATAATTTCCTTTCCTGCCTTGTTTTTCAAAGTTCAAACTATATGTGAAACTGAAAGCTTATTTCCTGTTTTTTTTTTAAACTGGTTTTAAAGCCCCCAAAATCTAAATAAAAATTAAAATTATTTCAAATTAGGTAAGGAAAATCAAAGTAGGTAACAGAAGTCTTTGAATTTACTACCTATGTTTTTGTATGCTTACAAATGATGTCCAACATATTTTATATTATTATCTGTAATATAATATATCTAAAAATGAAAAAGAAAGCACTCACTGAAAAATTAACTTCCTGTTCAGTTTCAATATTTGAGTGAGTTCATAAGTCAAAACTAATGCAGTCATTGGAAACTTTTCCTAATATTTTTTAATTTTAAATTTGCATCATTATTGTTTTAGCTTATATATAGTCTTTTGCATTTGGGTTCCTGGCTTGGGATGAATTTCTCTCATGAACAAGCAAGAAGAAAAAGAGTGTACCGACTTTTCAAAAAATCTGTTTAAGCCACAGCTTCTCCACAGCTGGAGATATGCACATCATATCTGAAGTTTTCACAGAGCTCTGAGAAACAGAGATAACTTTAAAGTTTACTTCCACATCCCACTTGCCCAATTTCCAGCAAGGCCGAGGTCCAAGGTTTTGACTGAAGCTCATTTCTTAATATTTAGCTAATTTAAATGCTAATTAGACTAATTTGATGAATAAAACATGGTAGGAATTCATTAACAACTGTGCTGTGATTGCTTTACGTCTACAGAGAAATTTTCTAAAACAGGACTCCAGGGACAGTAGCGCATCTGTTACCAGCTGAACAAGTTGGATTCTTTGTGATACTAAACTTAGAGCTGGTAATATACTGCAGAACTGCAGAGAAGATGGAGGAACTTTAAATTTTACAGACCTAGCACATCTTGGACATAGGCCACCAATGAAGACGAGGCCTTATGCTGTCCTGAGCCCATCTGCTTCATGAAGTTTTCTCTCAGTTTCAGATGCAGAGGAAGAAAATGTGCCTTATCTCTGCCTCTCATTACCTACTAATGCCGTTCCAGTTGTTCTGCCTGGCGTTATTGGTGCCTATATAAAGAAATTAAACCATTCACCTCATGTCTGATACTGTGGATAGACTTTTGTGGTTTTATTGAGCTCTGTGAAGTTAATGAGGCTCCAGAGAAGTGGAGCAGATATAAATACAGATAAGATTATCTCTTTGGAAGAATAGGGGGTTGTTTGGCTTTGGTTGTTTGTTTGTTTTTTGTTTGGTTTTTTTTGTTTGTTTGTTTGCTTGCTTTGCCTTTTTTGGGTGAACTTTTTTTCACCTTTTTCCAGGGGGGAAGGTATAGGTTCAGATCCCACTCTGCTAAAGATTTTTTTGTGATACTCAGAGTAGAATATGTAAGTGAAGCAACTAAAAGACCTGTAAGCACCTATCTTCTTTTGAAGATAAATATATTTCATGTATGACATTTGAGTACTGATACGTTTTTAGATAGTTAATTCTGATTAAAAAAAACCCAAACAAACAAACAAACCAAAAAAAAAAACCAAAACCAGTGCTAAACAGAAGCCTAAATGAAGTTGGGGATCTGGGTGTTCCTATTTCTTTGCCTACATTTTCCACCTGTAAATATTTCTTTATCTCACAAAGGATCTGGAAAGACAAATGTTACAGATAGTAAGTGATGTGTTCAAGGATAGTAGTGGTGGAGGCCATACTACCACACCATAGTTAAAGCAGGACAGAAAGGAATGTAAAGGAGGTTTTCTGTATTGAGAATACCACTTATCAGTGAAAAAGCTTTAAGGCAGTTTACCATTATTTAAATTAATTTCTTCACTTGTTTGTTTGTTTTTGTTTGTTTTGTTGGGGCTTTTTTGTTTGGCTGGTTTTTGTTGTTTAAGTGTTTGCTCCTGAATGCTAGAAGTGAATGTAATTAAGTTTATAAGTATTTCAAATGAAGGTCAGTACTCACTTCTACATGTTGACAGGTCTGAATCAGTTTTGCCAGAAGAGTTTCCAGTTCAGTGTTCCTCTTAATAAGGTTGGTGAGGTTACTCTCCAAATTTTGCTGTTAAAATGAAATTAAAAAAAATTAGCATTTCAAAGAACTATTATTTAGATGAATATTTGAAAAATCTAATTACACAGGTATGAACATGAGACTTCCATATTGATATGTTCCATTACATGTTTGATTAGATTAGATGTTTTGTCTATGCAAGACAAGGGAGCAAAAAAGTTCAAGATAAGAGTGAATTCTGGAAAACAAGTTTCTACGGACCTAATAATAAGTAGATTAAGCAATTAGTTTTATTCACGAGAAAAAAAAAAAAAGTAAGGAGAAGACCAGAAGAGGCAAGAACATTCCCCCCCAAAAAGTGGTTTATTTTGACTGAGAACATTTTTGACTCCTGATTTCCTGCTTTCAGTCTAACATCTGAATTTAAAAGCCTGCTGCTAACTGGGGTCTCTGAGCTGGTCAGCACTTTCTTAGGATCTGTAGTGCTGCGTGGGGTTTGATCGATATGATATATCCCTATATAATTCCCTAGTTCAGCAGAGTTAAACTAGTTCAGTTTAGAGCTACTTTTAAACAAGTAATTCTAAAGAAAAACATCCTTCCTATGCGTAAGAATGAAATATCTACTCACAAACTCTGCCTGCACTAATTGTTCTTAAGAGAGAACTTGTGGCATGTTTCTGTGTTTATCAACTGGTTATAGCTGCCATAAATATCTGCAGATGTGGTAGAGAAAAGTCCTTTCCAGCTCACAGATCTGAAGCTGCATCCTGGCTCTCTTCTATTGCATGGGAGATTGAGATCTATCAACAAATGTTTCAGCCTCCCTTCTCCCTGTACCCACAGGAAGGAAATCCAAGCACATGAGGAGCAGGTCTGTGACAGCTCTGACCCAACCCCTGGAGTTACTGAACAAGGATACCAGAAGCGAGTCCTGTGCTTTTCTCCTGACAAGGAATGCAAGTGTCTCTGCACAACTTTCATTAATTTAAATCCTCCTCATGTTTTATTAATGACCTTCTTTTCTTCACACTACTACTTTCCCTCTGGTGTATCTATTCTATCATTCCAGTCCCTGCAGCTACCATTAACTCACCTGACTTGTATAATCCTCCCCCAACCCCCACCTCCATACGCATATTTAGAGAGTGTGTGTGTTCTCTGGTGCTGTTAATCTCGCCTGTTTCATGCTGGTTTAAAACACTTTGCTCCTTTCCCTCCCTTTCTGCAGCCGTGCACTTCCCTTCCCATTCTTGCATATGGCTACAAACAAATGAAGATGGGAGTATTTCATTGCTGAAGGATACACACTTTGGCATGTACCAGGGCCGATGCTGAAAGCACTAGGGAGGCAGTCAGTTCTGTTCCACCAAGGAAAGCACAACATTTTGATGGCTTTACGTATATGACCCCTCCAAGAAGTGTGATGGGTGTTTGAAGTACATAATTTTGGCATTTTCTTCCCAGCAGAGACATGCATATTGTGTATGACAAGCTCTGGCTGTAAAAACACCTTCTACACCACATTTATTTTATAGCCCATTAGAACAAAGAGTAACAAGACCACGCGTTTTTACCGAACGGTTTGTGCTGGATCCTACATTTCCATGAGCCATACTGTGAACGATCTTAATTGTGAAGGCATGTTTGCTGTGCTGTCAGATGTCCCTTTGAAGGGCTGAGACTCACATGCAAAGTCAAAATATCACATATAGTTACTATATCAGATAACTTTTGTCTTCAAAAAACTTCTTCCGTAAGACGATCCAAATGTGCAAATACTCTTGAAATTTTATTTATATATATTCTTAATCTTATATATTAATTTTTTACATGTTGTAATATTTTACACTAAAATGTTTCAGTGGAAAATATGTATTCTTGATTGAGGTGATCTAATTTAAAATGTATTATTGGACATAAAAAATACTAATGGTACCTATACATACTATGAAGAAAAAAATATTCTAAATGGTTGTTTTGAATATTTATAACTGCAGTTATTTTAAGTAACTGAAAGCTATTTCTCTTCAACTAAAGCCATTAATACATGAAGAGTCAGTATTTTTCTCTGAAACAGAAATGTATTGACCCATAGATTATATATAGATTATTATATTCAGGTTATTTCCAAAATCTGGATATAATAATCTATATTCTTAGATATAGATATAGATATAGATATAGATATAGATATAGATGTATATATATAGGATGAAGAACAAAATCTTAGAATAAATTTCCTATCCAGTGACTATAAATATAACCCATATATATTATTATGGCTTCACACAAGTCTCTTGATATCTTCTGCATTACCTGACAGTGAAAATGGAAGAAAAATACAAAACAAGTGAGTTGCCTTAGAAGAACTAGAGTTTATCCATTCCCATGCTCTATCTCCTTGAACTGTCTACTTTTCAATATGGAAAGCCTGGAATTTTGTTTCTGTGCAGTTTGGTATGCAAGAGATTGGTCTTTTTAAGTCAAGCATGATCAGAATTTTGTTAAATTTTTGTTGAAGAACATCAGTTTATATTGATGCTTTCCCAGACGACAAGAACCTGGTGTCTGCTTTCTGAAATAAATGTCAATCTTTCCAGTTTCACTAGGGCAGTACTGAATGGCAGCTCTTAAAGTGGCCTGATTCGAAAGTTTTTAAGGTCATAAAACTTGATCAATTCCTGCAGTATGTTTACCTAGATTTTATCCTGGCATTATCTTCCTCTAGTACTTTCCCTTATTTTCTCAGACAGACCATGGTGCCACTTTAGCTACCACATGATACTAGGTATCAGAAGCAGAGTTTGAGCTCTGCTCTCTTTCTTTACTCTGTATAGGGGGACTCAGAAAAAGCCTGAACATTTACGTTTCAGAAACACATGTTTTCTCAGAGACTTTCCAAAGTGTTGCAGCCTCATTTCTCATCCACACCAGGAACTTCCCCAGTTATGTAAGACTACAGTGCCAGATTTGGAGGTCCGGCTGAGCTGGAAAATTAATCTAGTTGTTGTAGACTAGAATTCCTGGGAGAGTGAATTGTAGCCAGGTTTCAAGTCCGAAGAAAGTGTGCTCTCACACTTGTACATGTGAGAATGAGTAGCAGAGTAACCTGATTCCAAGTATCTTCCTTCTTCCCACATAATCTTCTACTGCTATTCTGTTGGGCAAACCAAATTACAATTGTATTTTTGGTAACTTTCTAGGGAAATAATAATTTCTTAAATATTCGCACCTGCCTTTTCTTATCTTTTTTTGTCAGTTGCTAATTTTCATTGTTATCTGTCTATTAAAAACTGATCTTAGAAACTCTGGGTTGTTTTTTGTAAAGAAATGCAATAGTTAGTCTGCATTTGCTTTGTGGACAGGCTTCATGTATGTTAACTCAGTAGATGCAAACTGCTCTCAAAAAGCAAAAGCAAGGCTGAGTGCTTCCTGACTTACCAATGTAGATCCAGCCAAGATCTTGACATTCCATGCATGCTTTGAAACTGTTTTTACAACATCCAGTGTAAAGTGAAAAGAATGCTTACTGTCCATTTAGCATGGTCTGACAATTATACAACATAAATATTCCTATAATCTTGGGATAAATCCAAGTAGATGAAATCACAGACATGTAATTGAAAAAGACAGTTAAGGATGATGTTTCATTTTGACTCTGCATGCCTATCAAATGATATGATCCAGGGACTGAAGTCTAAGTTGGAAAAATTAATGGTAAAAACTAGAGGAGGGCAAATCAGGACTGATCACATTTTTTAAGCTGCTGTCTAGCTCATGATCATGTTGCTGCTGAAGTCACGATCATGTTGCAGCAACGATTGCGTGAGGCTTGTGCCCTGATTGAAGTGGGAGGTCAGACTAGATGATCATAATGGTCTCTTCTGGCCTTTAAATCTATCAGTCTATGAAAACCAAATGTGAACTCATGCCCTTTGCCAAATTAACAGTCTCACGCAAAGCACTGCTTGTCTAAAATAGGAAGGTAGCACAAACAGATAGTCCTAAGCTACTACATGGGTTGGAAATGCTGTCAAAATAAATTAATGTAAGCTTCTAAAGGAGAGAAATGCTGAGTGTGTGTTCCTGCCTTATGTCACAGCAGAGAAAACAATAGCATCCCCAAGATCATCTTTTCAGAGACATTTTCCAGAAAAAATATCTATTCAAAAAGCCACAAAATAAAGCATACAGCTATCAGGTACAATGAGATTTTAAATTCCATTTGAAGTAAAGCAATTGTATTTTTCTTATTAAAAATACTATTTTTCCTCCCATTGGCAAATACAAATACTCATTTGAATTTTCCACTCACTGCTTACTGGAAAGCTTTGAGAACTGTTCTACTGAAACTGCAGCCCATGCTAAGACATGCACTATGGGATAGTGTATCTAACAGTCCTGATCACCATTTATATCAAATCCACCATGATCAAAGCCTTTCAGCAGGAAACACTGACTGCAGTTTGCATTTCCCTTGATCCTGGTGTAGAACTGACTAGAGTAAAGCATACTTTGAGACTATCTCCTGGTTCAAAGAAGAGAACAACTTTGCATAGTGGAAATTAAGTTTAGGGATTATGTAGGTTTCTTGAGAACCACTGCTGCACTCCCACCACCTCTTTACAAACAGACAGAATGAAACAGTTTATACATTTTCAGATTGAGTTGGTTGAAGTGTGTAACTTAAAGCCACACAGTCACACTGCTGTAAAACACAGATGAGGAATAAAACACCACAAAGCAGAAGTGTGATCGCATTCTAACTTACTCAAGCCAGCGGGGAAACCAGAGTGGTGTTGACATGGCAGATCAATCTTTAGTATTTGCAGGCTGGCTAGAGATCATAAATATACTCCCTGTCACTAACACAGTCCATGCAAACACATCTTTGCTGAAATGCTTTCCTCCTAATTCAAAGGTATTATGCTTGCATGTGCTCCAGTTATATTTTCACCTCGTCATAGTGACATACCCCATGAACTAGTCCTGTTGCCTCCAGGACTTGTGTCTAACCTATTAAAATAGTTGCCAATCAAATCCAGAATAACTGCCAGAATATCAAGCATGGTTTTGAGCCAGGTTTGGGGTGTATGTGAGCTTAATGCTTCCTTTGGTGTTCTTTATTTAAATGGACATGCCAGGTGCACATGGAAAAACTTAAGCTAATTTTTATTCTATGTACTTGTCCTGAAACAGATGACTACTCTTTTATAACATTCACGTGATCAACCCTGTATTTCTCCAGCCAGGGAATGGTAACATTTTAATAGGAATGACTGACCTCAAGTCTCAAATGTGCAGAGCTTGACAACTGCACTCCGCATTCCTATGTGTAAAGAAATAACAGCTATGATGTTGATAAACTCCTGGGGATGAAGATTTTTACCTCAAGTGATTATAGAATATCACAAGGAAAGACCCATGAGATACTGCACTGTTAATTAATTGTCCAGGAGTATTTTTATTAAAAGTGCAATGAAAATATCTGCATAGGAAGCCATTATGACTCCAGTGATGTTAACTAAGTTGAGTCTATTTCCATATTTCTTAGGAATGTCACTTAATTTTTTATTAATCTCTATTTAACATGGGACATTGTGGAAACTAAAGGAAATCCAAGAACTTCAGATTCTTGACCACATAAAATCTTTATTAACTGAGAAAGCAATATTCCAGGGAGAACCTCCAATTACACTCTTGTGTCTCTGCAAAGCCATGCCCTCAAATATACCAGGGGTCCTTGCCATTTGTAAGTACAGTTCTGCCCTTTTATTTAACTACACTAATCTGTCTTGTGAGTTGCTCTTCAACCTTCCTTCACTGCTTCTTCTCCCTTGGAGAAAGAAATTTCATACCTGGTGTCTCTGAGGAGAAAGAATAGGACAAGAGCTATATATATGTAGCACACTATAGCAAAAGTTTTCCATTGATGTGTACTATTAGGTTTGGAAAAGAAACAATATATATATTTAAAAACCATTTGCCCATAGCAGGGACCATGTTTACCAAAAACACAGGTCAATGAAACTTGCACTGCATACTTATTTTCATAGTTATTTTGTTATTGTATGTATTGTATTTTGTATTGTATACAAAAATGAAGTGAAAATAGCATTTTTTCTTTAACAGAGGCAGTCAAACTTGTTACAAGAATTTTGTTCCAGTTTAGCCAGTGACAAAACTGACTATATAGGACAAGGCAGGTTTTTTTTTTCAATTAAGCTATTAGAAGATATCCAAATGTTAACTTGGCTGGGATCTGGGGGGTTGTTTCTGTCCTATTTTTAATGAGCCATTAATCAAAGAGGGACCAGAATAATAATCAGGAATCAAGGATCAAGAAGGAATAGATTTAACATCTGACCAAATTAAAAACTAAAATGCAATTTGGACTGATATGTAAGTTAATAAAGGTTTGCAAAAGTGTAAAAATATATTTGAGGCCACAATATATTTGACGGAAGCTGAAGTGTTAAAAGAGCACAACAAATACCAGACACCCTGAATTTAAAGCGTGTAATTAAAGACTTATTGTGGTGAGCTAGAGGGCTTATAAGCTCCTTCTTTTACCCAGGGGCTGAGCCAGTGCAGTGAAGGGGGTTAATGGCAACTTGAACTATTGCACAGCTGTCCTGAAGCACCCTAGCTAAATCTACTTCCAACCTTCCAGGACATGGAATGTACTTCAAACCAGGAGTTCAACATGAGCTCCTGCCCATGAGATGCATAATGTAATCCTGTGCAAGCAAGATCTGGGAAGTTTTCATTCCAAAACCTGAAATTCTAAGTTTTTCACATAACTAATGACAGACATCTATACGAAAACAAAGCAAAAATATTATCTAAAGAACCACAATTTATGCAGGGGTTTTAAAGTCCTGGTTTCTACAGATGTCTGCCTAAACATTTCTGAAAGTTGTATTAATTTAAGAGGTTTTATTGTGGAAAAAAAAATCTGGGTTTAATCAGTCAATACATATTACTGCATTTTGCGGTTGAAAAATTCCATCTTATCTAGGCGGGTATGCGTAAAAACAATTCAGTATTATGCAAAGCTGGCAGGTTAGAAAGGACAGCTAGATAGGTAAGGAATAGCAAAGGTCAATGTCATGATTTGGTCTGCATTAGGAAGCAGTGGTGGAGCTGCCACAAGCCTAATTCAGCTCTTTCTGCTGGCTTGTAATAAAGCTGACACTTGTGGCAGCTGTGCCCATCTGCATTTATGTTCCTCAGTACAGCAAAGAGCACGTTGAAGGATATCTATTGACTGCCCTCCTGAGGATATTAATTGTCCATCCAGAGAATGAAGCTATGAGTCCATCTCCTGGCATGGCTAGAAGGTCTGGCACACCCAGGACTCCCACTGGCTTTGTTTTATTCCAGAAATGGGAGTGACTTTCTGTGCAGTTCTGCTACAGGGAGGAAACAGGTGCATCTGTGAACACAACATATTCCCAGCTGTTGCCCTAATGGCACCTTAGGAGCCATATAGGCACCATTGGTAAGCCCAAGGGAAGCCACAGAACTGCACCTCTTTCAGGAAATGCCAATCCCACGGTCCAATGTCATGGTGCATGAGGCAAGTGTCACCAAACCAGCTAAACAGAAACCCCAGTTCTGACATAGGGGGAATTATACTAAACCAAGCACCACTTACAATTGTGTTCTTTGGGGGTTTGTTTTTTATGTCTGTGAACCTTCTGAAATTTTGCCAAGAATTACACCATGAGCTAATTTTGACACTCTGGAGCACTCTGCTTTTTTTTTCTCACTGAAGGCATTGATGGCTCTGCCTTTTCCTTGCAGTGAATATACCATGTATCATACCTTGCAGCCTACATACCATAAAAAGGTTGGCATCTGTCGAATTTGCTGTTCATTCTATCACATGTTCCCCGCCTTGCCGCCCGCGGTTAGAGCTTGCTCTAGACAGAATTGTAAGTCTCTCTGTGTTTTCTTCTCCTCATTTGCTCTATTTCCTATTCAGCAAACTAAAACCATCTACTAGATTGAGTAAATGTCCTGAAAGAACCTTGGTGTGGTTTTCAAGTTTAGATATAAGTTTAAATTTTGAATAGAAGGCTTAAAAATTCATCTAAAATACTTGTCAACATCACCTGATTATTTAATTTTCCAGTAGTTTTCTATACAAAGCTTTTGACCAAGCACCAGATCTCACATTTAGGAGTTACTAAAACAATCATCTTTGGCTTGGATTTCAGGTACAGACCTGTTATTATATTGAAATCTTTGACTTTATAAGTTGCTATGGATAAAACCAGATAACAACATTAAATAATCTTAGTATAATTACAGTCTTAGGGACTTATTAGGAGAATGTGATGGAGGTGAGCTGAGCTTAAACTAAATAGTGAGTATAAATTGCAAGGTACAGATCATGACTTGGAAGGAGATTTTGTTTCATATTTCTGTCATAGTCAGGTGAAGTTTCTGTTCTGACCTGCCTAGTCCTTATTGCCAATACTTCATCAGAGATCAACTCAAGATTTCAAATTCACTAGCCACCACCACCACTACCACCAAAATAACCAACCCACCCCAAACCTAAAAAAGACAAAACCAAAACCAAACCAGCAACAAACCCCACACAAGTTTTAGCTGGAAATTTAAAGTTCTGAGTAAACTTTAAATACTGATGGACTAGAAAAATAACCCTGACAAATCTAGCATTAATTTTCCCTTGCATTTTGCAACTGATAAATGAAAGAAAAGCATACCAATAAGATACTCAGCAGGCAGAAGTATCATCCTCTCTCATTTAATGTACAACACTAAAGGCTTTTCCTTTCCTTACCTCAGCAGCACATCCAACTCCATTCCCAGATATCATGATCTCCATCACTACTCCTACTTCTGAAACATGCTCATATTTTGCTCCCTTTTACCGGGTCATGCTGTGACCTGTCCAGCTGCTGCTACAACATGCCCCTCACCTCCTGCTAGACTTTATGAATCTGAGTTGAACTCAGTTTCTGGCTCTTGCTTTGCGGGCAGTGTATGGTGCCAAGAGTTTCTGGGAGGAAGGTCTGAAAGTAATGTGGATGCTCAAGAAAATGCTCAGAAGGTAAGGGGTGCATGCTACAGACAGTGGAACAGCTGAAGAAATGACTCCTTCCCCTGCTAAGATACTATTTTTCACTCGCTATTGGAGTGCACTTCCACAAAGAAACGAAATAATCAATTCAGTGTTAATTCATTCTCATTTGAGAGGCCAGTAATTCAGGGACACATTATTTTTCAACAGTCCTCAATAACGTATATGCAATGATTAAAAAACCCAACCAGCCAGAAGCAAACATTCCATGTGGAAGCCACAGCAGACTTGCATGTTCACTTACCTCAGCACTGCAGATGATCACAGGTGCGGTTTACTTTACTAATGTGAACTAATCAATTTGTATCAACTAATGAGTTGTTCATGCTAGTATGAACAATTGCATGAGCATACTTCAAAGCAGTGAGTTTTAGCTCAAGAAGGCATGTTTGCAAGTATTTTCATAGCTTATTTTTACTGTGCTCCTATAATCACTTGCAGCATGCCAGACCATAAACGTAACTCACGGCAGTTCTACTTCATCAATACTTGAGATCCCATGACTAAGTACCGAACACTATTTTCTATTTTTTATTTCTGATTACACACAGTTTGAAAAGTAAAACTGGAATAAAGCTTCTGTCAGTTAAGAATCAGTGGATTGTGACAAAATGTTCCTGATACCACCACAGAAGTCTGGTCCCACAAGACATTTAAAAAATACATTAAAAAATGAATCTTCTGCTGTAGTTTGCAAGGTAATAGATCATATCACATGAAATTAAAGGATGTTATTAGGAAAAAAAGTGCTAATAGAAGCCCGAATATGTGCACCTGTAAGATCTGAAACTTGCAAACACAGGTCTGTTTCAATTTCTAAAACATTATTTTGTACTCTTCTGAGTTAGAACTTTGCTTTCTTGACATTTCAGATGTTCACCTGAAAGGCAAAAAAAAAGGAAAGGCCTATGTGTTCTCAAAGAGAACTGGAACAATCAATAACATCTCTGCATCTTCTATAGTAAAAGACTTTGAACATTTTACTAATGAAATAGGATGATATTCTTTGTTTATGGCCTTAATATTAAGCATACAAATTTACACTAGTAAATTTAGTGAATCTGTAATCAGAAAGAGAGCATTTAATCCTTAGAAAATGAAACCAATTTATAAGTACATATATATACTAGATTTCAATAAATGCTTAATTAAGAACATTATACTTATGAATAATAGAGAATAAAACGTCTGAATCCACAGTCCCTTTTCTATAAGAACAGCAAGTGACAGGTATAGCCCAACCCTTCTTTAACACCTTCAAAAGTTCAGTTAAATCATTATAATTTTAAAGGGCCATTTTCCTGGTACCTCTTCTTCCTCCAAAATGCCAAATGCAAAAATGATGGTCATCTAGAGGTGTGAGTAATGAAGCAAATGCCAGATTCTGCACCTAGGACAGAGGAACCCAGGTTGTGTGTATAGACTGGGGAATGGGAGGCTGGAGAGCAGAGCTGTGAAAAGGGACCTGAGGGTCCTGGTTGATGGCAAGTTGGACATGAATCAGCAGTGCCCTGGCAGCCAGGAGGGCCGACCTTCTCCTGGGGGGCATCAGGCACAGCATCGCCAGCTGAGCAAGGTTCTGCTCTGCTCTGCACTGGGGTGGCCTCACCTCCAGTGCTGGGGTTTCGGGTGCCACAATATAAAAAAACCCATCAAGCTATCAGAGAGTGTCCAAAGGAGGGCCACGAGGATGGTGAAGAACCTTGAGGGGAAGCCATATGAGGAGAAGCTGAAGTCACTTGGTCTGTTCAGCCTGGAGAAGAGGAGACTGAGGGGAGACCTCAGCGTGGTCATCAACATCCTCATGAGAGGAAGCAGAGGGACAGGTACCAATGCCTTCACTCTCATGACCAGTGACAACACTCAAGGAAGCAGCATGAAGCTGGGTCAGGGGAGGTTTAGTTTGGATATCACTAAAAGGTTCTTCACCCAGAGGGTGTTTGGGCACTGGAACAGGCTCCCCAGGGAAGTGGTCACAGCACCAAGTTTGACAGAGATCAAGAAACATTTGGACAATGCTGTTAGGCACATGGTGGGATTCTTGGGGTGTCCTGTGCAGGGCCAGTGTTGGACTCAATGTCATTTTGGGTCCCTTTCAACTCAGCATATTCTATGATTTTATGACCTTTGAATGATTTACAAAGAATCTTAGAACGTTTCATCTTATCCATTCCAGCATACCTAAACTAAAGATGCAAAACTGAGCTAGTCTTACACGGCCTGCTGATCACCTTTACATCAGGTGGGATAACAGTAGTAAAACGTAGAATCAGCCTGCCTGAACCCTCCCATATAGCTTTGTCTACTTTTCTGTAGCCATTGTAGCCATAATATGACAGGCATTCAGGTAATGAAAACTAAATGACCTTACATTTTGGTGAAATGACTAGCAATTTCAAGAGAAGTGCAAATCCAATTATTCCTGGAGAAAGAGAGAGGGAGATCTTAACATTTCATTTGATACATTTACATAATGTGACCAATTTATACAGATTTCGTCCAGACAAATTATTAATTTGATTTATGACAGACTTTTAAGTTTTGCCTACTATCAAGGCTACCAAACTTTTTCTGCTGATAACATGAGTCAATGCTGATTATATAAGGATGCTTTTCATGGCACTTTGGGAAGATATAAAAACTGTAAAGTGCATGGAAGTCTCAACTTGAGGCCTTCAATTAATTCAGTTTGATTTTGATCTCAAAGTTTTCTTTTGAGAAAAGATATGGACTTGATTTACCCAATGCATCATTTCACATCTGTATTTTCTACATCCATTGTTTCTGAGAGATGAGCCTATAGACTTTGTGAGAAATACGTTCTCTTTAGCCACACAAAACATACACAAAAAAGCATGCATTTATACAGCTGCTCATACACGCTCTGTAATATGAAAAGAATGAGTAATGCAATGTGCAAGGGGTGTAGAGAGAGAACAAGGTATTCTCTGGTGTTTCTGCACATGGTCAGCAATGGCATTATGAGGTCACACAATACTGATTGAGTGCTGAGCCTGATTTCATATACAACAACTTTTCAATTTCCTCCTGTTTTCATTGACTGAAGTAAGATCTCTTCTCCCTGGATAAGTGAAGGCTCAAGGGGCCGCATAACAGTAGCCCTATACTTAAAGGGCACCTACAAACAGACGGTCTCTTCACAAGCAGCCACGTGGAGACGACAAGGAGCAACAGGTACAAGTTGCAGTGGGAGACTTACACTTCAATGTAGTAAAGACATCTTTTACAGTGGGAACAATCATTTACTAAAATAGCCTTCCCAAGAACAAGGGAGAGTCCTCATCACTGTATGTCTTCAAGATGCAATTGGACAGAGAGTCTACATAGTCACCTAGGCTCCCTTTTACATGAAAGGTTCAAACAGATCATCTTGCGAGGTTCCTCCCGAAGTGTGGTGTTCTACATCTGATGGTTTATTAGCCACTCTTATTAGTTAAAGAGCTGTATCTATAAATGATTCATTCTTTTAAGTATGGCTCTGTGTGCGTGTGTGTGCATGTGTGTACGTACGGAGACGTTTTAGCAAATACTCCAGTGAAATCAACCTACAGGTTAGCTTGGCCTCCCGTTCTAGCTGGCTGAGCTCCACGGCTGTATTTTGACCTGATTTGCCCAGTGTGAAACTATTTCAATTATGCAACTGTTCCCTGATTTTGAACACTACAGTGTCATTAACAGTCAAACTGAGTTATGTACAGGAGAGGAGAACTGACATCTAATTCCTACTGGCCTGGTCCACTCTTGCCTGTATCTCCAGATGTTCGGAAAACAAAGCCTGGAAAGACATGTCAACTCTCAGGATGTCAGGCTCTCCCAGAGTGGGGGCCTTTGACTCCTTAGTTCTGTACATGAGCTGGTTCACCCCGTGCATGAACACACAAGCCTGTGAGGTGGCCAAGAAAGTAATTGTGCAAATAGCTGAGGAGGGGCCAGGAGAACCATGCCCTATATTGCCTGTGTAACTGTGTCAAGAGAGGCTCGACTCTCTAAATTGCTGTTACACTCTAATAGGAAAAACAAGTTGGTTTTGGTAAGCCTTTCACTTTGTTGTAACTGTTCATGCAGGAGATGGGACATACATTTTGGAAATTACATATTCTAGGTAATTATTGAATATTGAAAGGACGGTTCCATTAACTTTCAGATTTTCATTTGTTTCTGCCAGAGTGGTTGCTATTGAACATATAAAACTAGCTTTCACCCATGGTTTTTGTAATTAATAAGGAACTTATTTTACTTTATAATTCAATATCTCTGTTTTCTTCGTTTTTGTAATATTGTATTTGTTCCTGAAGTTAACAGTGATGCAAATCTTCCAAAATCTTTGTTTCCATAGTAACCACCTTACTTCAACTGAAAGTACCAAATCACGTGCCAAATACATGAGGCCCTAAAATGCTTTAAATTACTCATTTAACTAATTTAAAAAAAACCCGATAAAACAAATTTTCTTAGTAGAGATAAAAGAGTAAAAATGCCTACTTTGTACTTTCCCTATATGAATTTCAATTACTTTTACAAGTGAAAAACATCCTGATCCTTATTTTATAGATTATTCAATTTCCCTAAGATGAAATGCCTTTAATCAAATAAGCACTAAAGCCTATGCTAGTTTTCCTACTGAGTCAATGAGCTTTAAATGAGAGTCATCAGAAGCCAGTAAAGTGAAGAAGATCCCTCCCATTATGGATACTATATGCTGGTAAAATTTTTTGTTCAGGCAAGTAATCTGGGTGCTCAAGAGAATGATTATTACTTGTTTGTTAGAGTGGTATCAGCTATCATGGTTCCTGAAGAAAATAAAAGCAAAGATGCCTAGGTTTGGCATAACAGAGGTGTGTTGCCCTTGCCACAGTCCATTGACATGTGATCAAATGAAAACTTACTGGATGAACATTACCAATTCAGATTTCTAAAACTAGCCCCCTGGAAGCATGTTACCAAAAACCCCAAAAAACCAAAAAACCAACAAAAAACAAACAAACAAAAAATTATAACTGCCTTGCTGCTGAATGTAATTTTGAAACTGCGTGTCTGAAAAAAGAAGATTTCAATAGTTCTTGATGGGTTTGTCCAGACCTTTAAGGTTGTCCATTCTCATTATTAAATATGTGCTGTGGTATGTCTCCACTGTATGACACTAGCTGCTGGGTGCTTTTCAAAGTAAATAGAAATCTGCTTTGTTTCATCTTGCAGAGTTCCCTAAAGGTAACCTCAGAAATGTCTTAGGTACAAATGAAATTTGTACATCAAAAATGCTTTTGAGACTCAGGGTCAAACAACTAGCATGAAAATCAAATGTGAATGAAAGAAAGAAAAGGGAAATGAAAGAAAAGGGATTCACAGAAAAAGCAATGGATTTCACAACTTGGTGATTTTCTCTAAGGAAACACTGTATTTTAGCAAAACAGCTGTTAACCCTGACAACTGCAGAAAAGGCCCCGCGGATCCTGTGGACAAGGAGCTGGCCATGTGCTCTCACAGCAAAGGTGGCTGTTGTTGCCTTGAAGGTGTTTACATGTTGAAGAGGTTGCACAAAGGGGCTGTGAGGTTCTATCCTTGAAGACAGTCAAAATAGTTAGTCGCTAGGCAACCTGCCTGCATTGTGAAACATGCTAACTAGATAACTTCCAGAGGTCTCTTCCAAACTAAATTATTCTCTAATTCTGTAATTGAGATATTTATTTTTATAAATCGTAAGTGTTACTGAAATTCTGAAAATCTATAGATAATTAGTTGAGCCATAAATATTTTTTATATAAAGAACTTAATGAAATAAATTTTTAGAAGCTGTTTATCATATATGACTAATATATGATCATCATTAAAGTACATAAGAGACAATGTTTTAAACATTTGACTGCACCATTCAAAGTATTTTGTAAACCACGAGTGCATAATATGGTTACATAGCTTTTTCTATTAACTTCATTTAATGTATTCTTTGAATTTTTATCTTCTGCAGGATATCAAGCTCCAGTGAATAAAATTATTTTTGGGTAGTGTACAGTTACAGAAACATCACACTTTTTCTGCTTCACCTGGGATCTTTAACAAAGAATGAGACTGTAATTTATTAAGGGATGTTTTCTGTTTTCAGTGCACTTGTGGGAGATAAACAGAACAGGAATTGCAAGGCATCTTCAGCCTTACCTATTTCATGTACTCTACTGAATAGAGAAATCTGATTTATTTTCCTTCATTCAGCATTGGCTGAGGACTTCAACCAGGGGTGGAAAAGCTGCCACTCTTTTTTCAGGACTTAGTCTGCCAGCACATGGCATCAGACAGTTGTGCTTCAGTGCTCCTGGGCTGAGCTAACGGGGATGAAAGTTTCAAAGAGCTTTAAATTAAAAACCCATTAATGGAGGGACAGATTCAGACCTGCTTTTAACTGCCTTTAACATTTACTTGCTTGATATGAAAGCTGTAGGGCAAAAGGAAGATAAAGCCTTAAAATGTGTGTGGATTGCTTTACATAGGAATACAAAAGAAATTAACAGAATTTAGTCCTTTACAGTGTTAGAAAACTGTAAAGAGAGAACCACCTACATGAATTACAATGCTTATATAAAACTTATGCCTACTTCTCAGTTTTCCCTGAATACCCTGGCTGCCCTGGTTTTCTCTGTCCCATTAAATTGTGCTTTTTTCTTTTTTCACAGCCAAAAATGTTACTTAACTGAAGTGAAATCCTTAAGTCTTTTAAGGGTATACAGTATGGGTCTCCTAATTAGGACATCCTGTAGAAACACAATTTAGAAAAAGACTGGAGAAAGGGGAAAGAAATACTACATCATACTTTGTACTGAAATAACGCCCCAATTAAATAAAAATGTAAGCTAAGAATTGCACGCTCTTCATTTTTCCCTAGAGGTCTTGCATAAGGCTAAGTGCATTTTCAGTTTAGCCCCCCAGATTTAAAAAAAATTGTGTGCTATTATGCATCAGAGCTGTAATTAGTCATTTTGATAATAACAATGGCGTTTATAATTTCACACCAGGCTGATCATCACTTGAAACCGTTTATTTCAGTTCAGCACATCCCCTGTTAATTGGAATGTTTTGCTAGTGGTGTGTTCCCATTAAGATACAGTCTTGTCATTACGGCCATTAGGGTTGACCTCTTCTCTTGAATAGAACCCAGGAAACAGCCATCCGGAATCCATGCATATGGATAGCTGGATTCAGATACACTAACAGCCATCCTCTTGTTCCTCTGTGAGTTATAGGTGAAATAAAGGAATTAACATGCAAAATGGTGCAGTCTCTCTTGCATGAGGTCAGATTCTGCAATTACCGTGGTCATACCTGGCCTTAGAAAGTGGAGAATTTAAAACTGCCTGCAGCAAGGTTCTAAAAGTAGAAGTTTTGCTATACACGAAAGGGCTAAATCCAGCCGTTAGTTGAATGTTAAGAATCGGATGATTTTGAGAGATGTAACTCAGTTCATAATTTATCCTCAGCTGTTTAGAACATATTTCAGACTTTTTAAAGCTGTTACTCATATCAGCACGGATTGTAGTTTCATCTGTGATTATGCGTATTTGACATTTCCAATTATTAGATCCTTATTTCATATACTGCAATGTGAAACTTCAGTTATATCAGATTAAACTTTCCAGTTGCAGTATTTCCTTGGCCTGATTTTATTTAATTTTCATTTTTATAGAAATGTCAGATAAAACCACCAGCTAATTTCACAAAACAAGTTACAGAAAATATGCTGCCATCAATGATAAAGAGCCTCGCTCTGCTGCTTCTGTGCTTTGAAAGCTGGACTTAAGTTTGGCAGGAGATGTTTTTGTGTCAGGTATTTGCCTTTTTGCCTTTAGCTGCCAGTCCTTCCAAATTCAGACAAGGTCTGAAAAAATTGTACATCACAGTTTTGCAACTAAAAATTCTGAAGACTGTCAACACTAGGTGAGCTCCAGACTCCCAGCTGACCAGATGGGATGTGTACTATCATGGTACAGGTCAGGGCTACTCAAACTCCACCACAATATCCTTGTAATGACTTCTCCCACCTGATGACCTAAGGCAGGGTCAGATTCCAGATCTAAAAGCAGAGAGAGTTTGTCTCGCCTGTGCCCCCAGTTCCCCTCCCTTGGCAACACACTTGTTCACGCAGAGAAGTTCAACCGAAAATTGAAATGAAACAAGCACCGTGAGTTAGAAACACAGAAAGGAGTATGACAAGTACATGGAATTAGGTAGGTTAGCAAGAGATAAAAAATGCCCCTGGTGAGGTTAGATTGGAAGGAGGTGCTGGGAAGAAATGGGGATGGATAGCTGGAAAAGCAAGCAGAGAGTCACTATGAAAAAGGGTGCTGAGACTGGGAGATGGGTGAGCTGGAAGCCTCTCTGGAAGTACAACCAGACAAGAGCCTCAACTGAGAGGGTAAAATAGTAATGTAGATACTGGATATGATAATCCCAGGAATGAAAAAGGGGAAGAGATGATGGAAAGATAAGGTGATGGGAAGAAGAAACAGCAGAAAAAGGACCAAGGAAAAGTCAGCAGAGTGGGATGAGAATACACAAATGGGAATTACTGTGTTGGGTAAACAGCTGGGAAAATAAAGCCTTGCAGGGTAGAACCACTAGGGCAAGAGACCAGGGAGGGCAGAGCCCTGAGCAGAACAGTGGTCTGTGGGATGGCAGGGGCTTACCGAATACTGTTGAGCATCCATGGAAGTCCGAGCAGTCTGGGAACCAAAGGAAAAGGTTCAGAATAAATACAGATGTAGAAGCAGGGAAATACTAATCTCGGGACATGGATGCTGAGCATGTACAATTGGAAAAGGATTTGGGCAGACAAGGAGATGGAGACTGGGTGTCAGGAAAGAGGAAGACCAAGTCTAGGGAAGGAAGATGGGAGTTAGAAATTAGACTCCGCCAGAGGAAAAGGCCTCTACGTGAATAATTTTGCAGGACTTTGTGTGGTTTTATTTAACAGGGAAAAAAGTCAGCATCAGATAACTTTCTAATAAATCTCAAATGATCCCTATGATATCAGCTATATTTTCCCATTTAGTAAAACATTTCCATCTGCCAGCAGATGTGTAATCATATATTACAACAGAATCACATAAATGAGACCAACAGAGACAACTGGTCTCTCACCAGAGAGTCTGGTTTTATTATTCCTCACAAGTCTTTTTTGTGACCTTGGGAATACTTCTTACATGCAAAATGTGAGAAGTAAAAACCAGAAATGGTCCAATGGTTGTCTGGAAATGCTGCTCTTTTGTAGGCACTTAAAAATGCAAACATCAAAGGATCCTTTACTCTCCTAAATTATCAACTTGTGATTTCTATGAGTTTTTCCATTTATTTGATTTAGGTAGGATTTCACCCCTTCATTGTTTGCAAAGGAAACTGAAATAAAGCACTTGTTCTCCCAATTCAGCTTTTAATTAACAAAAGACTTCAATGTTAATGTGATTATCTGGGTTTTCATTTGCTGAGGATACCTCAGTGTAAGGATCAAGACTTTGATCTCTTTCATAGGTTTTTTTTTTCTTCTCTGACATTACCAATCAAAGAAGAAGTTAAAGTCGTTTCATTTCCCATAATACAATAATTTAACAAAATGTGTTTTCTCACTTTCATGGTTTAACCCCAGCTGTTGGCTAAGTACCAGCAGCCAGGTTGGACAGGACCTCAAGGATCATGTGGTTCAAACTTCCTTGGCAAAAGCACAGTCTAGACAAGATGGTCCAGCACCCTGACCTGCAGAATCTTAAAACTGTCCAACACTGGGGAGTCCAACACCACTTCCCTGAGGAGATTATTCCAATCACTGATCATAAAAAATTTTCCTTTCATGTCTAATCAGAATCTCCCCAGTAGTAACTTGTACCCATTACCCCTCGTTTGTCCATGGGACTCCTCGTAAAAAGAAGCCTCTATCCGCTTTGTAGTCACCTTTTAAATATTGAAACATGATGATAAGGTCTCCCCTAAGACTTCTTTTCACAAGGCTAAACAAACCCGCTTAGCTGGAGTGAAATCCTTAATTCTTTTGAGGATATACAGTATGGGTCTCCTAATTGGTACATCTTATAAAATCTCAATTTAAAAAAAGACTGGAGAAAGAGTAAAGAAAGTCCTTGTTTTAGGCTAAGCACTACTTAGCAACAACAAGTCATCAGCATGTTATCAACATTATTCTCACACTAAATCCAAAATTTAGCACTGTCCCAGTCTGATTCTGCCAGCTGGCTTTAGAGATATTTTAGTATTTAACACTTGTCATATGTAAAAGGTGAAATGTTCTCCTCCAATACTTTTATTCAGTGCTAGCCATTTCTCTTAACCTGCTAGATATTGCTGTTTGTTCAAGGAATAAGTCACTGCCTGGAATAAAAACTGTTTCTGAAAATAAAATTCATATGCCTGACTTAAACTGCACAGAGAAATCTCAGCAAAACCCAATTCCCTTGTGAAAAAAATACTGAAGCATAACAAGATTTACCACTTCTTTAAAAGATTCTGGAAACGGCATAGTGCACAATCAGCATGCTTTTAAAAGCAACAGGTTTACTCTGTTACTTTCTTATTAGTCTTAAGGAAGAAACATTCCTGAGTGGTAATATCCAGAAAAGAAAAAATGAAGAAATCACTATGAGAGCTGCATTATTTTGAGCACAAGCTGGCAGAAAAAAACCCCCTACAGAGCAAGTTTTTCACATAAGTTTTTCCTGACTTTTATTCCCAGGAGTGATGTTTATTCTATGGCCTTTGCCACTTCACATCACTGAGTATTTCAGTTCTTTCATCTATAAAAGAAAAAAAAAAGTAATATTGGCCTCTCTTTCATGAGACGATGCAAAGTTGGCCTCAGAGCAGTACCCAGAGGCCTTCCACAGCCGCCCTTCATGTACTGGGACTTGCTGGTTTTCATGGGGTGGGAACAGGCACTACAAATGTCCTGACAGACTTTCCATGTTAATTCTTCCCATTGACTGGGACTGGTTATACACAAGTGTTACAACAACACTGAACATGAGGAGTCCTGTAGTCTCTAGTATGATACTGTCACTTACTGGCTGCAATGACAAGGCCAGTTTAAGAAATATGGGTTTGCCCTCCCCACTACTCTAATCCTGCTGGCACCACCCTGCGCAGCTACGCTGTAAGCCAGGTGTGGGTTAAACCTCTGGAACAAAGCAGGGAATAAGAATTATCCTTTAAGTGTGTATAAGAGACTCATTTTGCAGCATCTCCACAGACAGTTGTAGCAGAAAAACTGAGGAGCTGATGAGCTGTGACAGAGCGGGAAGAGCCACGTGCTGAAGGGTCAGAAATTGCCAGGCGGTCTTCATGCCAAGGGTAGCATCTTGTGGATTCACTAAAAAGTAATCCTGACTCACTAAGTCCCTTTAGCGCTTTAAAATACACTTACATAGATCACTATTTTCACTGATGTTGTGATATTAAAAGGAGAGAGAAATTTACTAACAAAAAATGAATAGTCAGCATCTGACACTACATGTGATGCTAAAAAAGAAAGGGAGGGAACAGAGCAACTGTACAACTGCTGCCAGTTTTCAGGAAATCTCATGCCGAGGTGTGTGATCCTCTCTTTGGTCAAACATTATTCAATTTGCAAAACAGCCAGTCAATCCCAGATGCAAATTAATGTTACTTTTTCATTAAATCTGATAATTGAATTATGTTCTATTTACATATTTTGAACTGGCATGATGATTTCTGCTATGAATGCCTGTCTTCCCTTCTATTTTGAAGTTATGTATGTGGCCAAAAGGTTTGCTCTGCTTCAAACTACAAAACCAATGCTCTCATCTACTGGCACCTCTTATTTCATGTGACCACTGGGAATGTATTCATTATGGGATGAGTATATACTTCTGTTCAGGAAACTGAATTATGAATGCAGGTTTCCTTACCTGGCCTGCCATGGCACTACAGAGTGATACTGCCACAGCTCCTGAATTCTCAGCAAGTTCTGGACTCCAGGGTGGGGTTATTTCCTTGGTGAGAAAGAAATGAATTGATACAGAGAGAGTTTATGGCATCCTCGTATCTTTTATTTACGGTAGATGCAATTTTAAAGAGAGGAATTAGATAGCAAAGTCAGTGTGTGGTATGTGAATCAGAGGCTGGTTCTGAAATTCCAGAAAAGACTCCCTCATATAAAAACCCAGACTGTTTTTCCACAGTAGAGAAAGGGCTCTGTTTAAGCTCATATCTCCAGACAGAGAATAACTCTTATTTTTATCTGCCTTACCTTTTTTTTTTCTTTTTTGGCAGCTAGTGACTTAATTTCAAAAGTTATTAAAATAACTTAAGAACATGCCATTGTTGAAAGGGTCATTATTGCTCTCACCCTTTCATCAGCACTACAGCATGTGGGGGCATATAGCCAAGTACATCAAAATATTAATCTTACTGAAAACAAACCCTTCTCCAAGGTGCATGATCGTAACAGCCAGCACCAGTGAGGAGGTGGATAACAAGCTATCATGAAGGAAGTAGTGAAACAGAATCATCTCTCCTATTAATGAGGTCTCAAATTACCTGAAATTACTCACAAAACTTCTCTAAGTGACATTTTCTTCAGAAATTTCTAGAGCCTACACTATTTTCTTTAGGCTTATGACTGTTGAAAGTCTTGCAGCCCTTCTGAAAATTAAGTAACTTTTACTTGGAGATGTTAATGATTAGTTTTTCCAGATGCCTTGGATTTGAAGGATTTTCAAGGCATGGATTAAACAACCAAAAAACCCAAACAAAACAAAACCAAAAACTAAAAACCAATTGGAAAAAATAAAGGGTAAATTAAATCTCTGGTAGTCACAAGTATTTTATGTGCATGGTATTACAGTTAATTAATTTTTCTGGATGAGCAAATTACAACTGTAGAATGGTGAGTATCCTCAGAACACCTGTGTCATGAAGTCCTGGGTCATTCAGAAAAATTCAGAAACTGCAGAAATATTTTAAACAATTGCTCCCTGGAAAAAATGGGTTCAACTAACTGTGTAGAGTTGTACTGGTGAAAGAGGGAGGAGGAGGGAGTGAAAATGTAGGTTTTTTAGTATTCTAGAGGGAGATAATATAATGTGGATAGTGAAGAAAACCCTTGTTTCCAACAGGGTTTCATTTAAATTCACCCTTCTCTCTAACTTTGACTTGACTTGAAAACTGGCAGTTTTGCAATACTGGAATATACTACTTCAGAATCACAAGGTGCAACAGGATAAGTAAAAGCACAGTTTATGGCCTGGAAAGGATTACAGACAAGTATTACAGTGAATGCAGCTTTGTATTTTTAGCACATTTTTTGTATTAGCACAGTTTCACACTCATACTTGCAATATTTGTGTGCCTGTCAAATTTGGGAAAAGAGTCTAAATTAATGACAAAAGTCTGAATTGTCAAAACAATGCAGTTAGATCTATGGACTGGCACATTTCCTCTAAGCACTTTTAAAGAAGGTTCACAAGAACAGTTCTATCCTAGAGAGCGGTTCTTTAGCTAATTCCTTTTGAAGTATAATGCCAAACACTCAGCTAATTCATCAAACCTTGGTAGGGAGACTTTGCCATTTGGGGTGATAGTGCCCCATTTTTACATTGCAGGTGGAAAAGAGAGCCTTTTTCTTGCCTCCTGGAATGGTTCAGAGGACTTAGGCTGGAATTCATCAAACTGCATAAGCATGTGGTCACTCTTAGATGCCTTCGTAATTATGAGGACTGTTACTCAACACCAGGAATCCATCTGAACTACACCACTCTACAACATGCAAAATCCAGAAAATAAGCATAAAAAGTAAATAAATAGATAGGGAATCAGTTAATATGGTAATTATCACAGATAAGAAAGGACAAAACACTACATTTTGAGCCTGCTAAAACCTCTTTCCTTCCTCAGTGCATGAGACATTTATCTGTAAATAAAATGTCACTAGTGAATAACTGTGAAGTTAAAAGAAATTTGTAGTAATTAAAAGCAGGGCTAAGCACTGAAATATTCCCTCCAGGGACACTTATTCAAATACTGCCTTGTTTAAATGTTCGAGAATTTAGGCTAAAACACAAATAGTGATAATTATCCATAGTCCACAGATGACTAATTGATTACTGATGAGTGATAGTTGGTTAAAATTAAACTAATTTATCAACTTTATATATAAATATTATAGCGCATGCTTTTAAAACCATAATTCACGATTAGAGAACTGTCCCAAATGTTTATAAGCCAAAAACCCATGAAACTAACATTTAGAATTTTTCCCTGAAGTTTTTAATTCTTTCTATATTGTTATACTGTGGATCCAAAACTGAAATTAGTCATTAGTTTTGAGATAATAATACCTGTGAGAAGGCAATCGATTTATAAGAAAACGAAGTGATGCTGCATTCTTTCCTCTGTCTCCTGCTACAGAGGGGTGTCCCACATCAGAAGTCTGCTCTGCTAGATACTGTATCAATATAAGACAAAAATGCAGTTCCAGTCCAAAAATAGCTAAAAATTTCAAGAAAAGAGCCTAGATTAAATGATCAAAAATCGATACCACCTTTTATTAACATAATTTTTAAATTCCTTGACATATGACATTTTGAAAAAGCAAAAATTCAGACTTCACTGCTTTGGAAGTGCTATCTTTGAGCCTGAAGTGACCTTGCCCTGAAACACAGATCATTGTTCTAGGTAACAGGATTAAATATGAGAAATAGATATTTATTTGGAAAATGGCAGCACTGAGTCAATGACAAGATCAAGAAGGACGCAGCAGCAAAGTATCACCATGTAGGCTGTTCAAAGGAACCATGGGAAGCTGAAATTCAGGGAACATCAAAACAGGAGGATAGTAAAGTAACATGGCTGAAACAATATCCAGGACACACAATTTTGACATTAGTTCCTTGGACAATGGGGAACAAAATGAGCCAAGGATTAAATTAATGAGGAGTAGGAGCCTATATTGGGAATGATCAGAGTATAGACAAGCAAGGACTTGAGCATATGAGCAGCTGTATGGGAAAAAGAAAGGTTAAAGATATAAGAAAATTCAACCTGTCTGAAAATACTGTTTTAGATAAACACGTACATATTCATACACAGACATATGTATACACAAATTTATCTACCTGCTCACATGTGTATATACCCAGACACACATACAGACACTTGTCAGCGTTAGGTCAAAAATATCTTGACAAAATGAAAAAACTTCTGTGAATGTCCTGTTCTGTGGATGACCCATCCCTGCAAGTGTTCAAGGCCAGGTTGGACAGGGCCCTGAGCAACCTGATCTAATGGGAGGCATCCCTGCCCATGGTAGGGTCGGGGGGTTAGGTCCTTTCAAACTCAAGCCCCATGAATGCAGATGGTTCAACCCATATGACTGCCTGATTTTCTGCAGATTGCAGCAATTTTAATTTTGTTTCAAGCTGCGTTTGTTTCTCCCCAGCTCTTTTGCCTTCCGACCTTGTCCCTGACTGATCTCAACTACAATAAGCTAAAGCCAAGCATGCTGATGAGAAGTACAGCCTGAGCTTGTGGGATGCTGAGATATGACTCTCAGAGAGAGATGTCAAGCCTCCCAAATGTCATTAAAGGTCATAGTGTCAAAAATTTTAAAAATTAGTTTCTTAGATGAACATTCTCTGAGGGGAAGTCTTAAACAGTGGTAGACAGAAGGGGACAAGGAAACAGTTGTCATTGTTGAGGAAGGAAGCCCATGTGATTTAAAGCACAAAAGAAAGTGTGGGAGCATAGGGATGCAAATGTGCACGAGGGAAACCATAGTTGGCTGAATGTATTCTAGCAAAAAATGAATGAAGGTTGTAGAGCTTTATAAGAATGATGGTAGAAAGGTAGCTGAATTAACTGAATACACTGCTCAGAAACTTCATCAGATAAGCAAATAGCAGGCTTTAGCTTTTACATTTTCTATTGGCCTCAAGATGACTCTTTTAACATAGCTACATGTACAAGGAGCCATGCTTTCTTTCCTGAATTGCAGAGCAATTTTCTTATCAGGTATGAATACATTAGTGTGAGAGATCCATGTTCCAGCTGTGATTTCAATGTTTATAAATGGTTATAGATTGAGCACATAGTGTACGGAACATATACTTCCACTTTGACATCCCCTATTATTGATTTGAACAAGTTTCCTTCAATGTCAATTAAAAGTCCATCTGTAACAGGAGCAAGCAGTTGCTATCATAGTATTTCACAAAATCGCCCCTAATATATATGTTCACTTACAGAAACCGTTGTGAACTTCCAACACAGAGTTCTCCCTAATCATTACTGAAGAATATGAAGGTTCACCTGGTTCCCCTTTTCTCTTTCTCTCAAGCAATTTCTGGCTTTCTGCAGAAATTTTATTAAAAATGGACCATACCTGGAGAAAAAAAATGTAACTACCAGAATACAAAAACGCAGCAATAGAAAGTTCATATTCAAATTTCTAGTTGTCCCTGCTTCCAGTCCCATAGAGAATCCTGTCACCTTGATATCTATAGATGTCTGCAATACCAGTACTGTAAGGATAGGTAGGGGTCACCTTTGGACTCTTTGCAGCACAGATTGGAATGCATTAATTAGGAAAAAAGAAATCAACTAAATAGCCACAAGTTGTCTCTATTTGAAAGTTTACACTGGAGTGGAAATTGAATCTTTGTGACCTAATACTGTATTTAAGTGACAGGAGATTCAGTTACTGGTTCTGAAATGATAAAAAACTGCTGAAGTGAATTGCGGCATTAAAAGTGGATCTGTGCCCAGGCATTAGACTATATTTCATTTAAAGGTTTTGGGCGGTTTTTTGGGGGTTGCTTTTTTTTTACAAGCTGAAAAATGAAATAATAGAAGATAATTAATTGAATATTAAGAGTAAGAATGGCAGGAGAGTATCCAATTTTACTTCATTCAGTCTTAGCTTTGTTTTAAATAGAGAAAAGTAATTAAATAATTAATTCCTCATATAATATAAATAATAACTGTTTCCAATGCTTATCTCATGTTCTTAATGAAAATAAAAGAATACAAAATTACTATCATTATCTCCTGATGTTTTTGGCTCTTGATCAAAGATAAACCTAATCTGCTCTGCCTGTGCCCTATACTGAGATTTTCTACTGGGAGTTGCACTGCAGCATTCATCATTTGTAAAGTTTCAGGTTGCTCTTTTTTTTCTATTGAGGCATAATGCTTTGTCCAACTTCTAAGATATTTCTATCTAACATAATTAAAAATAAAACATTTGTTCAGTTTCCCTGCTTGAAATGAACACTGAACCCTTTGGAATAAAATAGGTGATCCAAATCTGAAACCTAGATAGGAATTCAGAAAATTTTCTTCATTTACTTGAGGCAGCATTGTTTACTAGCTAGAATATGAGCACAACACTTGTACTTGACAGATGAAAAAGCCTTGGGTTCCATCTCAAGATTTGGCAACAGCTGTGGGTGAGACAAACACAATGCTTTCTGTTTTTGCTTTAAACTAAGGGTGCAGTAGCAAAAACTGTGGGAGTAGATATGGTTTTGAAGTGCTTCAAGGAGAGAGCACAATAAAGGTAATGAAAGAACATTTGTGGTGGTTCTGCAGCGTCACATTGCTTTCACTTCACACTGTGGTTTTCTTTCAAGTTCCAACACGGATCTTTCATGCTGCCTAAGTTCTGCTAGCACCTTAATTCAAAAGTTTAGATAGAGAATCTAGCTTAAAAAGTTCAGAAAAAAGTCAAGAAATCATGGCTATAGCTGTCGTGATGTTCAAAGTTATTTTCACTCTCCAAAATTCTTCAAGTGTAATGCTAACCCAGTGACTGAAAGAGTTATTTTCAGGTACAATCCACTAAGTACAAAACCTGTATGATCTTTGTGATCTCTGCTGCAAACTTTGATGGTGACTTACAGGAATAAATGAAGTCACAACTAGAAGTAACAGGCTGCATCTCTGATTTTCAGGTTGTTTAAAAATTTGAGATGTGCTACACCCCTACTTTGCAAGGATGACTTACAAGAAAATAGTGCTACCTGTAATACTTTAAAGGGATCCTGGTCCAGACAATTATTAAGACTCAATAGTTTTTCATTTAAACTTAGGATACCAAGAAATTTAAACACCAAAAAAACCAGACGCTTCTCTTTTTCATTTTTCACATGAATCTGTCCTCCTTAATGCAGCCCTATACTTAAAAGAGTATGTTCTTTTCTTCCTAACATGTATAAGTAAGTTTTTCATGTGGAGGAAAATATGCCAAACAGAAAGGCTTGCTTTCAGTTTGTTGTTTTTTGTACTGTGGTAAAAAGTGCTGGTTGGAGGCATTCCTGAAATATACTATTGTTTAACAATTCTGTTTACTGCTTTGAAATGGAAGCCCTGGACTTTATCCCGTAAATCCTCCTAAGAGTGATCCTTACTCCTGCAAGTAGTCCAGCTGGACAGAGAAACAGCTCACAATTTACCATACACTTCCATTAGCTTTGAGATAACATGTTCAGTCTTTAAAAGTTCCATTCCAAATGGTACCACAAAGTGCAGGATAACCTTTATTTGCAAGCAACATGCATTGAACTGCAGTGATCTCTTCCAGGTAGGGGTCCCATCACAGTTATCCCACTGTGTGGGACTTAAGTATACTAAGGGTCAGGTTATCCATAAGTGCTGAAAAAACAGCTTCCCATTATCCCTAGCCTAGGGCAACAAACCAATAAATATCACAAATTATCCAATGCATGTTTGAAAGAAGTTTATTTTTTGAACATATAACCTTTTTTTCATGATGTCTTGAATTAACTTTAATCCTTATAGTTTTCCCACTGTACAAGTGCAGTATAAAATGACATGTGAATTAGTTATGAACCTATCAAACCTATCAAACAAATACTGCTATTAAACATCCATCTTTAAGAGTCTAAAAGCAGAGGACTTCTACATCACAGAATGATGTTCACAGAATCACAGAGTGCTCTGGATTGGAAGGGACCTTATTGCAGCCTCCCTACCATGGGCAGGGATGTCTTCCACTAGACCATGTTGCTCAAAGCCCTGTCCAACCTGGCCTTGAACACTTCCAGCAATGCAGCAACCAGAATTTCTGTGGGCAACATCTTCCAGTGTCTCCTCAACCTCATACAAAAGATTTTTTTCCTAATATCTAAGCTAAACCTACTCTCAGTTTAAAGCCATTTCCCTTTGTCCTATCACTACACACCCTGGTAAAAAGTCCCTCTCCAGCTTTCCTGTTGGCTCCCTTTAGGTACTGGAAGGCTGATGTAAGGTCCTACTCAGAGCCTTCTCTTCTCCAGGCTGAACAGCCCCAGTTCTCTGAGCCTGTCTGCAGAGTTGAGGTGCTCCAGCCCTCTGACCATTTTTGTAATCCCCTCTGGACCTACTCCAGCTGCTCCTGGCTGGTACCAATGTGAAACAACAGTAGCAGGTAATAGTGAGTGGGCTGTACGAGGGTTGGCAGCAGTGGTGCTCATGACACAAGCCCCTGGTAAGCAGCACCCCTCTCGAGCACACAGGTGCCTCCCTCTGTTCCTGGCAGAAGAGTCACCCACTGCTATCACCACTCCACTTTTCTCAGCTGCACAGGTTGTTACACAGGGAGCAGATGGAGCTGCCTTACTCAGTTCCAGCAACAATCCTGATCTGACAGGTGTTAACTCTCCAGAGTGGTGAAGTGGTTCTGTGAGGGCACGTTGGCCTCCAGGGGAAGTCTCTTCTTGCTGCAGGTCCTTGCCTGTTCAAACTTCCATTCTTCTGCATTACTGCCCCCCTCCCTCTGTGTGTGCTGGTAGGGGAGCTTTTGCCTATTTGTCCATGGGCTGTGGGTCCCCTGCACACTGTGCTTGGAATCAGTTCCCTAACTCCTTCTCAGTGTCCCTAACCCCTTCTCAGTGTCCCTGAACTCGTGCAGACTTCATTTTTTGCAGCTCAGTCAGCAACCCCTAAAGCATAGGGCACAGACACTGCAATGTCCACTAAAAATTGATGACAAAAACTGGATGGTACTTTGTAAGAGGCTGCAGCCAGAGTAGAAAAATCCAGGGTGGTATTACTTCTGATTACCTTAACATAACCCACAGTATTTACAGTAAGATTTAATTTGGTGATTCTGGACAATATTTTTTAAGTTAAGAAACGTAATTTGAAAGTTTCTCATTGAATGTCATATCTATATTCCCTGAGCTCTTACAGTGGATTTCAGAGATGTAAACACATTTCACACCTAGAGATACCTTACAGATGGAAATATGTTCTGAGTTGAGCTAGATGTCTCCTACTGTACTCTTAGGGCCAAAACAGCACGAAAGTGTGGTACTGTCAGTGATTTAACTTTAGATTTGACCTACAGAGGCAGGTGTCTATGGCGCAATGTTAAGTCATTCACTACAGGCTCACTGAGTCCTGAGGTCTCTTGCAAACAAAGCTGTCAAATTGCAAAGGTGCTTTGTGAAATCACCTATTGTACATCAGACACTGAACTGAGACTCCGGTGTTCATCCTCTGCCAAGTTCTCAGACATGAACAGCTCATGTTTAACCTCACTAAAGACCCTTTTTTTTGACAGCAGAATGAGAGCTGCAACAGACTGCAGATTCTCATTGAAAGTAAAAGGTTTACAAAACTTGTATTAGACATTAATGCTAGCCTGGGGGCCTTTAGCTCTTGGGTGACATGAAAAAAATATAGCAAATACACCAAACCATTTTACATAATGACAGTCCCATGTCTTGTAAGCAGTCATTCTGCTAAAGGGCAAGTTCCTGCTCCCATATAAGTGAACAGCACAATTTACATGAAAAAGACTGAGGCCTTTACACAGCTTTTATTCACCTTTTCTTCTCTTACATATTTTCTAGTCTGATTTTCATTCTTTTCTTTCTTTCTTTCTCTCTTTTATATTTTTTACAAATTAACTGAACAAAATATAAGTCCTGAAATACTTTTAAATTACGGTAAAACACGACCTTTCACTAATTAATTTATACATCATCAAAATAAGCAGCCCTTCATTCCAGACAAATAGCAAATTTTAATGCTGAGAGAGATCAACAATAGGACCACGAAACCTGATGTTCTCCAGATAAAAAGTCAATAAATAACTAATAGGCCCACCAAATATCTGCCTCAGAAGCATCTTATCATTATACCTTATTATATCTCATTATTAAGCATCTGTATAAGAACCAGGAATTTCTGAAACATAGCAATTACTGTCTTTTCACATGAAGTTTGAAAGCAAAAAATGCATTAGGATGCTCAAAAGAAATGTAAAACTTTAAGTAGTTGAGTAGCTTAATCTTAACTCAGAAAGAATACTGTCTCAGAAGGAAAAAACAAGAGTTTTAAAGAGACACCAATTCTTGTTCTTTAAAGTAGACACTAACTATATTGTGTTCACTATAACTCAGTGACCAGATATAATAAGTCATTCCAAAATTCAAATTCCTACTGAAATAGTATGACATGAATTGGAAGTATTAGCAGAAAGACAGGATGTATTTTCCAACTATTTTCACCATAGCTTAGTAGGCTTCTAGTTTATGAATGAAATAAAAAGAAGAATGAAATGGAGAAATAAAGAATGAAATAAAGATCAAATGCATAATATCCTAGTGACAGAACTCCTTGCCCCACACACCAATATGCTTGCAGGACATTTATATAAGCTTTAAATATTCACTAGAAGTATTTCCTCAACAGGGCCAGTTTTTCCAGTGAAGTAACAACACAGTGTTAAGTTGGTCAGCAAAAGTAAAATGGACCACTTTTACTGTGCAAAAACCTCTTTGCAGTTACAAAGTTGGTGGTGGTTTTGTCTCCACCTGTGTCTATTGTAATATGGACAATCCAGGGGGTCAGGAGCTTGGGTTACATAGAAGAGTTGTTGCTAGGCAAGATTTCCTGATGTAAAAGCTGTGAACACTGGCTGTATATTCAATAAATGCGAAATACTGAAGGTGTATAGAATTTCTGGAGCTGCAAAGGCCATATGGGCACTGTGTGACCTGTGCCAGGGACCTTCTGAAGGCTTATTACACAGCTGAAAGTGAATATATAATATAGTTCATGTTCAGGAAGGCTGGGATGTCCTGACAGCATCAGAATTCCTGTGCACAGGTGAAGAGCAGCATGCACATGCCTGTGTAGTGATTGCTGAAAATCCCAAAGATGTTTAGGGTTCCAGATGAAGAGCAGCCAAATTAGACACATGTGAGCCATTAGTTACCCTCTGGAAATTCTGGCCTTTAAAATTTGCACAATCCAAGAGAGGACTCACCTCAGAAAACCTGAGTACATGGAAGCTTTTTATTAGAAACTTGTCACGGTTTACAATGTGAAAAAGACATCATAATCATGAATGCTGATGGACTTCAGTTAGCCAGAATCAGGGAACTGCAGTAGGTTCCCTGAGCCCTTCTCACCTGCAAAGTCCAGTTGAGCAGAATGGACAAGGCTAATAGAAAACATTCTCATGATCTGATGCAGAGTTGATGCAGAAAAAGTGCATTATTAGTATACAAGCTAATTTCAGATGAAAAGCTGAGTAAAAAATTAGAACTGTAGCTTGCTCATCAGTGAGAAATTCCACTTACCCCGGTAAGGTGTTGTTTTGTAGAAATGAACAAATGCCATCCATTATCTACTAGAGTATCAGTATCTCATGAAAAGTGTTAACTTAAAACCGAATGGACCCCTGGCTCACACACAATAACTATTGAATACAAAATTTAAAATTGCCCATTCTAATTTTATTCTGTGATCGAAATTTTGCCACTGTGAATTTCTACTTAAAAAAGAAAAAAAAATAGAAAATAAAATTTTAGATGGGAGTCTTTGTAGAAATTAAACTCCATTGCTTCTCAGAAGGAGAGGTTCATTATGATAGTAGTTAGTTTAAATGAAGAGAAATCAACCAAAAATTTGAACTGATTAGAAACACTTTTTTTCTGATATTGCTTATTTCATATTGCTTATTATCTGGATAATTTTAATTCCCAGGAATTCACTCTATGGTCTATTTTTCAGCCTCTAGGCTTCTGGATTTTAGCTACAACCAATGTGAAAGCACAGAGGAGAGAAGCACTCTTTTGGCATTTGGCATGTTCTAAAACTATCAAAAAATCAGTGGTTGGGAATCAGCCCTTTCCCAAGGCATCACAGTACTTACTACCATTTCTTGATTGTTCTGAAAACCTTGGCATCCAAAAATCTTCCTCTCCTCTGCCATGTTGGGGGACCTGGTATTGTGTTCCACAGGACTTGGCAGCATCTCTCCTGGTCCCTTCTGCCGTTTAACTGCATGCTGCCCTGCGGTGTCGGAATCAGACACACATCAGGCTTCATGGCACACTGCCAGCGGAGAAGCCTTTGAGCAATTCAGATCTTCTTTAGTGTGTGGTTCACAGACCACAGAAGCCCTTCAGAGCTCTGAGGCTGAAATAACGCTGGCAGGGATGAGCTTCTAATAGAGTTTCCTAATGCCTGCAGTACAAACCAGGCAACAGCAGCCATGTGCTTCAGTAAAGAAAACCTGCCTTACCTAAACTAATGTAACATTGCTGTGTTGCTGGTGGTGTGCAAAACAAGAACAATAAAATATTTCCTTCTTGCTCCAATTACTACTAATTTGCAGTGCCAAAATGTAGAATACAGTGATCAGAGTGATAACTCAAGCAAACAATAAAAAAGCTGATAAAACAGCACAAAGTTATTTTCTGCAAACTCTGTGGGAAGCTTCTGAACCTGAGATTTAACCTCAGGATTTGCAAAATTACACAAAAATGATTTAAATAGCCCTGTTTAAGGAAGTTGGCCCACTAGTGCTGCGACTAAATTACATTTGGTCAGTTGATTAAAGACAAAGGTATCCAGAAATGACTGGATTTCAGGACCACAAAAATCCAGCCACAACAGCTGGGCTGGAACAGGCCAAACTTTGACCACTGCTCTTTAGTAATAAGTGTCCTGGTTAATGACCTTTGAATGTCAACAGCTGGGATCAGATGGAACACAAGCAAAGGCAAGCTATGGATGTGAGGAAACAAAGATGGAATGTTGCAAAGACGTTACAGGGATCAAAACTGGACTGACCGCAAATCCCAAACCAGGCTGCAAGAACAAAAGAGCATTTTAATGGGTGGAAATTATTTGTAATATATTATTCTACTCACATAATAAAGAGGAAATCTCTTTTTTCCCTTTTACTGTTGTCTTATATATTGGATTGAAACACTTCCTTCTGGTCCTCTCTGCCAAATCTCAGTATCAGTGGAAATATCAGCTCACTATTGTTACTATATAAATTAGTTGAACTTCATCTAAGACCAATCTGTAGAACTAATGTGCCAAAAAGGAAAAAAAAAGGTATTCTCTTAACTTACTACATCTCTGTTTTAAATAAACCTGCACAGAAAACGAGATTCATTTGGAGAATGTAAAGGACTATAGAGAGCTAAATAAGGCAGTACGCAGTAAGCAGCCTCTGCAGGTGTCTGAGCTCCACATAGGCCAGACATAGTCACTGTCATACTGAGTATTACCTGATTCTGCACTACGTAAGGCTGTGGCTATAATTGATTTTCTGGGTCAGCAGCCAAAAATATAGTGGAAGCAAAAAGTGGCTGTTTCTTTGGTCCCTGCTCTGGCCTGGGAATAGAACAAACCTGACCTGGGGTTCCCATTTCTCTGGGAGAGAATGAACATCCAGGCTCTATGGACAATCAAGCAGGAGGGCAAAGCTGGCCAACGATGCCTCTCCTGCTAAAGCTGTGTCAGCAGCAGCGTGAGTGCCAAGGCTGTGTTCTGACAGGGATTTTGTGGGCCAAAGCAGCCAAGACAGATGGCTGAGAACCCCGGAACCCATCACCTCTGGCTGGCTGGGCCCAAGAGATGGGGCCAGAAAAAAGAAGAGACCGCTCCAAATTTCCTCCAACTTACTTCTCAAAAACATTGTCTTTTTGTAGAAGGTGGTGGTGTTTCTAAGACCCTCATGCTAAGATTAAATCCAAATTCCATAATCCCTGAGTTGGTGGGTAAAAGATGGGTAACATGATTAGAGTTTATCTCCATACTACTTTTTCCTTACCTCAAACAAATTCTGCCCTTCTACTATAAAGTGGAAACAGCTTTAGGATCAAAACTCCATTTGTGATGAATTTGCAGTCACTATAAATGTTACCCAACTCTATTGACTAAATTGCAGGATAAGGCCAGTCTGATCCTTCCATTAAACTCAAGATTATGCCAACATTTTCTCAGTGACTTTACAGAGCTTTACAGCAGCCAAATAATCTGACCAAAGAGGCCAAAGCTGAAGTCATCAACAAGTAATGTGAAAAAAAATCACAGTGAAGTTGTTAAGCAACTGCTACAACATTTTTGGGGTATGGCACAGGATAGAGGCACTTAATTGTCTCCAGCAATGATGAAGGTATTGCATATGAAATCCAGGATAACTCGATAAGCTTATTGGGAGCTGAAACAACTTGGCAAAAAATCATTTCAGCCTCTCACTAAGATTGCCAGCGCTCTGACATTCGACAAACCTCTAAGAAGACATGAATATTTGTTTTTCTAGATCTGAGACAGCTTTGGGTTTGCAGAGCTACATAAACAAATGAAACTCATGAAATCCATGACGAATCCACAAATCCTACCCTGCCTATTTCTCTTTAACTTCCCCTTGTGGCATTTCAAATTCAGGAGACATCAGTCTGTTGCTAGAGTAGATTTATGTTTCTGGAACACTCACCTGAGGTCAAATGTTAGCTCTAATAACTATTTTCTATTTCTATACTAAAGAATATTTACTGGTCAATACTGAGCAACAGAAGGATACAGCAGGCTCATTCTTTATTCAAGGCTCAAAATGCAGTTTTTCTCCAAGTATATACATATAAATGGGATTCTCATCTAACTTTGAACTGTTTCCTCTTAGTATTTTTAATGTACTTTCCACATCGAAGTTAAGTTGTTCTGTGAACTTTACTGTTGAACATGTTGATCTTCTCTACAATTTTCTTTCTTTATTTAGCAAATTATTTATTTTGGTTTTCATCAAAACTTTGAAATTCCTCTGTTTGTCCCTTCCCCCAAGCCCCTTTTTCAATTACTTCTCCTGGCAGCTGCTGCTTCTTCAAATTTGCCAGTAACTGGTATGCACTAAGGAATAAAAAGGAAAAAAAAAAGGTGGAAAAAAAAAAGAAGGAAAAAGAAAAAGAAGATAATGTGAAGGACTCTGTTGGCTTCATCTGAATCAGCTGTCCCCGAGATGAAGTGTTAGGTAACTACTCTGGGGACATGTAATGTTAAATATTGATGGATATCCGATTATAAAGCCATAATAGTGACTATTCATATTGGAAACACAACCCCAGGAGATTTGCCTAGCATATAAAGGAACACAAACATTGTTGCTAAAACAAAAGTATGCTCTAAGCTGCAATATTTTATGTAAGCTTAATTAGAATGGGCATACTAAGGTTTATTAAACATAAACCTTAGGCTTATTAAACATAAACCAAAGGCTCAGATTTGGCCCAAATGCAAATTCCTCTATCCTGAAATTAGAATTCAATTTGTGGTTACTTTTAAAACAAATTAGAAATACAACCTGCTTTCTTCTGAGACTGGGTGACCCTGGTTTTAGTTTTACAGTTTTGTAATCAAGAAACTGATTGTAGTAGTCACTTCATCACAACTCTCAGCACTTTAATGGCAGTTTGTTTGATCTCGAATGGCCTTAGCAAAGACAATGGTGTGTTCATCACAGAAGTTTTTACAGATGTTTGAGTTGTATGTTGAATTGCCATATGCCAGCCTGGATCCTGACAGCTCCAGGGAATTCATCCTGCAAGAGGCCAACATCTCTGCTTTCCCCCAGATGGAGGAGGTTGCTGCAGTTACAGCCAAGCATCCACACACACCCTGACACAAGAGGGGGGGCAATGTTTTTGCAAGGGAGCAGGCAGGGAGGACGAGTCAGCTCCAGGCATGAGGCCCCAGAGTTACCCTTGCCTGATCAGGGGCTGTGACTCTTCTGACCCTGATGGTGGCAAAGCTGTGGCTCCTGCAGGCTCCCTGTGGTGGACCCTCTTTCCTTGTTGACCTTGTCACTGCAGAGAGTGCTGGGGAATTTTTCTGATGTAAGATATTCAAGTTTTCTCATCCTGTCCTCCCCTTGCCATCCCAACAGGCTTTCCGGCATGGCTTGGATTAGCCTTAAGTTCTTGTGGTTTCTTGTTTCAGATTTTGTTCTGGCCATTTGTCATCCTGGTTCTGTTTCTCCTCTGTCTGTACTTACAATGACAGAATACAGGATCACCTCTTTGGATAAGATTATAAATGCTTCGTTGTCGAACTGCCAGTAATGAGTCTCTGCCAAATTTATACTCTAAAATTCCCCAAGCAGCAATTTAATTACATTATTTTGGATACAGCACCATAGCAGCTGCATTCATTTGATGAGGATTCATTATGGTTTATGGTGAAAACAATGGCAAATTAGCTCTGGTGCGTTTTGGAATTTGCTCTCTATTTAGTTTAGAATAACTCTGTTTCAGTGAGCATGACTCCCAAGCCCATTTGATCCTGCAGTCTGTGAGAAAGTGGGAAAGCTCTGACAAAAGTTTTAAAAAATCAGATATATCTACACCTGTTGCAGCTGAGCTGTTGAACTCCTGCTGGTTTGTGGTTAAAAGGGAATTACCAGACAGATCCATTCTACTATATTTCAAAGAATATTACAGGAATATTTCCAGTCATGTGTATAAATCAAAATAAATACATAAATAACAAATGCTCAGTCTTGCCCATATTTTTCATGGATTAATCTCTTCTGCAGAAAAGTATTATATCCCTACCAGAAATCTAGTATGGGTTCTCAAGGAAATCGAAACCAAATGACTTTTACAACTTCTTCCAAGCTCAAACTTTAACTCAGGTTTGTGAAATATTTGTTTAATTTTTTTTTAACTCTCTGGAGGGTTTATAGTAAGTTAGGGGGTGACATGAAGCCTAATCATGGGGCAAAAGTCACAGCTGGGGTGTAAAAACCTCAAAAGATAAAATTTGTTCTCCTACCACTATTCTAAACAAAAGCCACAGCTTCACACTAGAAGCTTTTGCCAGAATGCCAACATCATGTGAGGGGCATAACTTTGGCAGGGAGTTTTTGTACTGAAAAAAGTCTTTCTATAGACACAGTTATAGTACCACTTTTTTATCTCTAGTTTATTTTGATTTTTTTATCAATACTGGTAATTTTAATGATAAAAATAATTTTTGGCCACCTAACAAACACAACGAAAAAGAAAGTTTCTGTTTTCAGCTTTCCTCAAATTATGTCACATTTGTACATCTTAAACAGTCCATGGTGATGAAGAGAACAACCCTTAAGAGAGCTGGGCATAGAGAAGTTGCTATACCCCCTTTTGTTATACTCACTTAAGGGCTACAGGTGGAATTGCTTCTCCTTCCTTAGCATAATATTTAAAGTTCATTCAATCACTTTCCTTCCTGTCTTAATCTGTCAGATCCTTGTCTTTACTTTGTGCCAGAACCAGACTAAGTCTGACCCATCACTGCATAATTTCAACTTGCTAGACATCCAGGAAATTATTCAGTTACTATGCAGAGTGGTTTTTTTAATTGCTCTTGAGAGTTGGCATAGCTAGGGTGGGATTGAACAGGCATGGCACAGATGCTGAGGACGAGGTAGGCATGGGTAGGGATGAACTGCTACAGGAAGGGGAAAATGGTGGATGCATGGAAACCAGCCATTAAATTGTTATTGCTGCTGGGAAATTGTATTTAAGGCATCTAATTTGTGCATCTACTATCAGCATCTGGGGCAGAGTACACTTGTGCAGTCCATGGAGATTGCTGGGTGCCTAAAGAGGAAGAAAATGGAGCAGACTCAGTGGTCCCACCTCAGGCGTGCCTGCACCACTGCGCTGTTGGGGCTGCTCACGGCCAGCAAAAAACGTAGGGAATCTTCACCAAAGGGTTGCACAACTACTGAAGCTGCTCCGGTGGGACGATAGCAGCAGGCAGAAAAGACAGGGAGAGCAACATAATAGAAGAAAATTTTTGGTGGCAGCGTGCTTGTTAAACTAGTTCAGCTATCCCATAATATACCTTCAGTGCTAAGAGTATAAGTAAGAAAAATCCTAAATTGTCAATGATAAGTAATAAATAAGCAAACAAATAACAATTTAAAAAATCCAATAGCATTTGTTGAAGCAATGTGGGATTTTGGTGGCCTGCCTGAGGCCAGAATTTGGTATATGCTATAAACATAATATAAAGCAAAAGTAGTAATAGAGCCAAATTTTAAATACTGAACAGGGCACCTTTTACTCCCACGACCAAAGTGATACTGCTTCACAGCACTAGAAAAGAATTACATGTGAATCTTAAACAAGAATACTGAAATTATGTATATAATAGAAAACAAAACACCAAAGCTTCAAAAGACTTCTCTTGTACCTGGCACACCCAGTTTAAAACAGCTTCCCATTATGGAAGCACTTAGCTTCTCTGGGGTTTATGACAGACTTTCCCTATGAAATTTTCTGTAGAAATAATGACTCAGAGAGAGCAGCCTTGAGACACGCAGCTTCCACATCGGATATTTGCCTGACCTTGCAGACCTCCTCAGGAAGGAAATGAGTTCCTCCAAGGAAAACACGTGACAGCAGATTCAGAGTCTGTTCTGCAAGCAGGAGTCATTCAATGCGGCACTCCAGTCTTGAACCTCAGGGTGAACCAGGGTTCCTACCATGCTTACAACAAGTCAGAAAAAAACCCCAAACCAAACTACATGAACAAACAAGCATCCTCTGCTTTACTTTCTGTTGTTTTCTTCCTTGGAGTGACAGTTTCATTGCAAACTATAATCAGAGTCATTACAAAATAAGCTCTCCCACACCTGAATTTTTAACTTGTGACAATCATTTACCTGTAACACAACAATGTACTTGTACCCCTATACTGCAAACACTCAATTCTGCACACAATAGATGCAAAAATTAGACTAAAATAGCTTCCTAATTTATTCAAAATTGTTTTGATATTGTACACATTAAAATCTGAAGCCTTCACTCTTGAAATGTAGTATTATGAGATTTAAAAGTAGAGCTCCAAATTGGTTTTATTTGCTATTTCTCTTTTATTTTTCCTAAAGTGTAGTAGTGACTTTGACAGAAAAATTACATTGCTTTCAAGTGAGAGTATGCTAAATGATTTAGGAAGAGCAAGAACCCATTTAAAACTACTCAAAATTCAGACTTCATTTAAATTTTTTTCATTTGTTCAGAAAAATGTTTTATTAGCTTAGCACTCTCTTTACCCAACCTCTTCTAACAAAAAAGATTACCAGAAAATTATTAACCTAAAGAGGTAGGATTACTCAGAGTAATTCACTGTATGTTCAGACAAAGGTTTTCAACTAGTATAAATATGAACAAAGCTGGAAGTAATCAAGTAAATTAAAGAGGTAAAAAAAGATTCCTCTGATAATATTCTTACCCCAAAAGAACTGCAGTAATTAATAGCATCCTGCCTACATAAGAATTTCACTGCACTGAAATTTCAGAAGCATGTCTGAAAAGAAAGCTTATTCAGAAGAGGCGAAAAAAGTGTAAAAAACACAAAAAGGCTTCATGGTGCTGCTCTATTTGGTGGATTGGACTGGAAAGGTCAGTTTTTCCTCAAGAGCGATCATAAGAAATGCTCAAAAGAGGGTAAAAACATTATAGTATGGCTCATATAATGCCCTTTCCCCCACAAGCTTCAGCATATTTTTGAAGGTTGTAATCAAAGTCAGGGGAAAGAACGTTTGCCCATCCTTAAGGGGCACAGGCAAGAAAAGATTGAATGATCATATAAATTTACCCAATGTTTGCATGACCTCATGGGTCCTTTTGGTAAGGTAAGGGCTATAGCCTTTATTGACCCTTGGGCTGAAAAAGGGCCCCAATGCAGGAGCTCCCTCACATGACAGATTTTTCAATGTAGTTGAAATGAGTTTTATTTTGAAATGAGGTGAGTTGTAACCCTCACTGCCAGCCTTCCAACAGCAAACACTTACTCACAAAGCAAATGCAGCTCACTCCTGCCTAGCTGAAGAGCACCGTGTGCAATGGGAGAGCCCCAGCACTGGCAGGGCCATCCTGGAATGACCCACTGCCCCAGCAGCCGACTACACAGGGGAAGCAGGAATGATCATACGGTCACCAGGAGATCCATGAAAAACACTGGAGCTTTCACTCCACTGGGTTTTTTTGTTACTGGAAAAACACAGGAGTTTTCACTCCCAAGCATTCACTTCAATCCATCTCTTACCTATCTGTACATATATTTTTTCCCTTTTATAGTTTACAGAATATAGTCCAGTTTGTTGTATTGGGAAAGGCATTGAAAATATCTATTCTTGGATTGAGAATTTTAAAGTGGTTTTTTTTTTAAATTATGTCATTCAGATATTATTTGCAGTATTTTAGTAATTACTTGAATTATTCCTTTGAAGGGATTTCTTGCACTCATGTGTTTCAAGTCTTTGGACCAGAAATGAAATCTTTTAAATACCTATTTAGATGAACCTTCATTCGTACACTGATCAGAATGTTCTCTTCTCTTTAGTAACTTATTACTAGGATAGGTATTGCTCAAATTCAGTTTGAATGAGTTATAATCTCCATATGCTACTGGCTTAATTTGGAAATAAATTTTGCACACGCTGTCATTAGCTATAGCTTAACGAGCCTGCTTAATGCTTCTACCACAAGACACACATGTTGTGAACAGTTGCTCATCTTTAATCTTTTTCAAAGTTTGACAGTATCATAACAAATAACAACACTCAGGTTTATAGTCTCTCAGTTCAGAATAACCAGGACATCTCCAGGAGAGCAGAGATGAGTTTCAGTGGGGAGGCTACTGAAGTTTGGGAACCTGTGGTCTCAGGGCTTCAAAAAATAAGACTGAGATTACACTTAGACTGGAAATTTTCAGTTCTCAAGAAATGAAAACTATGTGAGCATGGAAAAAAACCTAAACGACTACACCCTCTTGCTTTCAGTCAAACCAATGGAACTTTGTTCACTTAATAAATACAAAAATATAAATAGCTTAAAAATTCTGGAAGTGTGGTAGTCATAATTGAGATGAACAGGGGAAAACATTTTTACAGAAACATATTCCTCTCTATGGACTCATTGCTTTTGTCTTTTTCTGATCCTCTCTGATTTTCAGTGGTCAGAATCTCAGGGAGCTCGTACAGAGGAGTCACAGTGTGTGTACAAACACAGGTGCTAGTAGGGGGCACAGAATTTTCTAAATTTTGAATTCTAGCTACTACAAAGACTCTCATCTTGGCAACTGGGAACAGCTGAAAATGGTTCAGTAAACTTTAATGGAGGGGACCTGTAAGGTACAGAAGCAACCCAAAGGTCCAGTCTTTCAAGCGTGTTTGTCTGCGGAACTAAAATAGCCTTGTAGATGAGCCCCTTCCACTGTTGTAAACTCAGATATTGCATAGGACCAACATGCTGCACAAAGGAGAAATATGGAAAAAAGTAATTCTTCCACTCCAGCCAGTATAAATTAAAAGAGAAAAGGCTATCAGAAAAAGCAATCCTGCTGGCACCATCAAGGTCCATCATCAAGAAAGTCAGTGATATATTATATATTTATTAGCTAACCAAGATGTTATAAGCATTCTATTGGTGAAAACAATGCACTTTCAACTAAGTATTTGTTCTCTACAAGGGTAAGGATTACTTAAGTGTTTTTAGAAGGTGTAAGAACAACTCAGTATAGTCTCACTATGATAAAATCCAGTTTTCTTTGCTCTTCTTTCATTTTTCACTGACTTGAGACCACTGGAAAATAGATTTGTGAGAGCAACATTATAAACGAGATGTGAAAGCTGTGAAGGGCAGGAATCCCCTTGCCTCAAGTCCTTGATGTGGGTGTTTGCTCTCAAGGGCAACAATGTCCTTCTCAGCAATAGAAAAGGCTTTCATGGATAGCCAAGGGATGCCAGCAGGGATAGGGGTCTGTATGACTGGTTTTGGGGAGAGCTAAAAACAAGACAGAAAGGGAGCACACAATGTTGTCACCCATATCAGGCTTTTAGTCCAAAGTGTGTTTTAGCAACCCAACATGGCTTTCCAGTCCATGACCTTCTGCAGGAGTTTCCCTTGGCATGGACTATTGAGGCTTTCCAAATTAGGCACTGTTTCTGTTTGGTATAAACCCTAGGTAAGGTTCATGGTGCCAATGACACATACAAGTATTTGATAGGAAATGTGCATTTTACTGAAGAAAGAGGACCAAAGTAAAACATAACAGATGTACACTTGTAAAGCCCAAAACTGAAAGTAGTATACTGGGATAACTGCTAAATTTGTGTATGTTTTAAGATCAGAAAATGTAAAAAAATAAAATATAAGAGGTCTTGAAAATTATTCAATATAAGATGGAGACCTAAAATGCTTTTGTTATTCATCTCCATCTCATGCTCCTACAATTGCGTGTCATTACTGGTCAGAGTTAAAATAATTTGGGTTTCTCTTCATGGAGCAATTTAACGTATTAAATTAAGTCTTGAAAAAGATCTGAATAATGAGTGTTCTGCAGTGCTTAGTTGGGAGATATTTACATCCAGATTTTGGGGTGGGTTTTTATCCTATTTAAAGTCGATTATTAATAACCTTCAGATTTGTCTGAAAATGTATTTTCTGCCATATTATTTTTTAAAATATTTTCATTCAAATGAGGTTATGTTTAAAAATAACTTCAGAATATACATACCTGAAGTATAGACATACACATTTAAACACTTCACACACCTCCCAAAGCCACTGAAGACTTGTGTGTTTTAGCCTACTCTCCAAGTTGAGTGGTTTTAGCCTTATGCCCCCAACTATCTTTATCATTCCCTGGTAAAGCACTAAAACAGTTAACCAACTCATTCTATTTATCAGTTATAAAAAAAATGCACTGTTATGCTCAAACTCATAAATATTCTGCTTTTGAAGACTACTTGTTTGTCACTTTTCCTGTTACCACCACTATCTTGTTACTCTGGTAGGCAGACTACATTTCCTAAACCTGTGCCCAGTATTCTAAAACAGTTTGTTGGTTTGCCTTTATACTCATCTACTTTCTTAATTTCCAAATTTATCACTTTACTATTTACTGTTTCTACACAAATCCTCATTCCAAGGAAGTATCTGTTGTGAGTTATATTCCACCAACAACTTTCAAGTATTGCATTGTCTAAAAACATATCAGCAATGAAGGGTCAGGCATGAGGTCGTTACAATACACCAGTTTAGAGCTTGAACATGGACTTAAAGTCTGTTGTCTGAAGACTTTGGACCAGAACCATGGAAAAATATGACACTATATTTTACTTAACTTCTAGTCTGGCTTCCCTGGAAACCAGAGTCATGAGAACAAAGATAATAATGCTGTACTATTCACAATTTTGTTTAATTCTTTTGATCTTCCTGAATAGATTAGACCTTACACACCATCATTTCCACTAAAATTGAAGGAAATAAGTAGTATGTGAAAGATTTGCCAGCTATTAAATTTGTGAAATTAGGTTAAAAAAACTATAGCTTATATTATTTAAGGAAACTTGGGCAGACAAAACCCCCCAAACTCATAGTACTTAGAACTATTGTAAAGTCATCATCCATTATCCACAGTCATACACATGGAGAACTTCAAAATGCATCTAAAATAATAATAAACACACACACACACACTTCCCCCCATGAAAGACTAATTTTGGTATTCTGTATTAACATTTACTGTTATCCTTCTGAACTATGACAAAGAAATACCAAATGGAGGAAACAGACATTGCAGATAACACTGCACAGAAGAGAGAATTTTCTGAAGTCTGCCCTAATAAATATATTTCAATGAAATAAAATAAGTGTAGCTGGAAAACCATTGTAGTAAAAGAGCTTATTCCTACATCAATCCTATTCCATGCAACAACTTTATATTTTTGGATCTTTGCAAATACTGAAGCATAGCCAGTTAGTTATATTTTTGCATCCATTTCTGGGTTAAATAATTAAGTAATATCAAATAATATTCTATACTAATCACTGTGACCATTCATCATTTTAATTTCATAAAAAATTTATGCACTGAAATATCTATCAAGCAGTGTCTAATTTAATAATAATAGGATAATAACATCAAGCTGCATCTAATCTAATAATAATGAAAGTCCACGAGCTCTACATTTTTCCAGGTTGGATATGATGTTCTAACTATATGTTAAACTTGCAGAACTGGCACTATAGAAAGTAACACTCTCAATCTGTTTAGTGCAATGTAAAGGAAGGTGCCACTTATCTAAATGTTTAATAACATATATCACTATTACACTGACATACTATGTCTTTACGTATTGATGCCAAATTGATTTTTGCCTTTTTGCTTTTATATATTCTCTATATTCTTTACACATATTTTTGTAGCTCTGTAGCCTATTATTGTACTTATAGCTAGCATTTTACCTACTTACTCTATTAGACTGAAAAACAAAATAAATTCCCCAGAAGCTCTACACTGGGGGTCCAAGGTTACATTCTCTGGGAAGCCAGGGTTGAAACCAGCTCTCCGAGACACATTTTCATAAAGTTTAGTTTGTATCTAAAGTGGGGGGTAATTCACAAAAGGGTAGAACCAGGGAAGAATTATCTCATCCCTTATGTCTCTGAGAATTCAGTTCTGTTAATTTGCTAAACATATAAACATATAAAACATATAAACATATAAAAATTGTATGCATTTTATGTTACGTGTGCATCTTCGGCGCTTTCCATCTAGCAAGTTGTGCACCCAGGGATCCTTATGAAGGTAACCCCTTTTTATAACCTGTGTCTGGCTTGTGATTTTAGGACCAGCAAAAAGGCATCAATATCAGTTGGATTTTATTAAAATATCTTCCATTAAATAGAAAGTTTGTAAAGTTAAGGGTATGCAGAGAAACTATAAACTTAGATATGCAAATATTCAGCTACTAAAAAGATATATGCATAGAATTGTAAAAATAGATAACAAGTAAATGTATTAATGCATAATTTATATATATATGTTTAAATATAGTTTAACTGACCTACACATAAATATGAAACTGTACATTTTTACTTAAAACACAGGCATATGTTTATTTCTTCAAAATCAAGATTCAAGATCTTCCTTAAGTTAGACATTACTAAACATTACCTGTATTTCTATGCTAGACAACTCTGCATAGACATAAATACCAACGTATTGTATTATGCAATATTAGTATTGGTTTTAAATACTGACACAAGCACTGTAAATATAGGCATGAAATGTATATAGATATATATTTACATATATGTGCATACTATATTTATGTGTAAGTCTAGAAACAAATGTTCCTGGATTGTCAAGCCCACTGTTTGTAGGAGTACATATTTGTAATTGCTGGATTCTTATAACACTACAGTATATCAATTAATGATCGAGCTGACATTACAAAATAACACCACACAAAAATAGTTGGAAAGCTTCAACACATATTTTGCCAGAATCTTTGTGAAGTCATTTGAATATGAAAAGTTTTTTAATCTACACTGTGTATATAGTAGGGAAGTAGACATATTTTTGCATTCTATTTGTAGTAGCTGTGGACTCGACAAAGTCTCCTACCTTTATACAGTCAAAGGTTTGTAAGAGTTGACTTTATTCCTTCCTATGTGGAAACAATTCCTATTCCTTTAATATTGGTGAGTATTTGAATTGACGCACAACAGAAAAAGTAATCCTTGCATCCTGAATCAACAGTGTAGGAAAAATAGGTGTGTATGGATTCTATCACCAAAACTAGCTGGAAACCAGACAAAGAAGAAGCTCCTTTTGTTTCTGGAATTGCTGAGTGCTATTCAGAGAGCTGCCCTGCTTCATAAACATGCCCAAAACAAATTAGCATTAATAAATTTCAAACTAAAATATGGTGAACCAAAGCTAAGCTACAACAGTTTGAGTCAGCAGATCTTCCTTGATCAAGCATTAGAAAAATTGTGCCAAAACCATTTTTTGACAAGAAGATATATGTTAGAGGTTAAATTCTTAATAAATATGATGACAAGTAAAAAAATAAGTTTCAATGGTGTTATGTTGGCTTTACACCCTTTCCAAATATGTTTTACCATCTTTCTCTTTTGTTATACCTCTTCATCGCTCTTTGCGAATATTAAATGAGTGATATATTTCCATTCATGCTTTATGTGTGTTCTCCCTCAAATATTCTCTATTGTTCAAAATAAATCTTATCTTACTGGGTTTTTTCCTCACATTCATGCGTCTAAATGTATCTATCAAGCAATGGTAATTTTATTATTTTTTTCAGAAAGAAAAAAAGAATGTATGTTTAAACTTTCATTTCCTTTTCATTTCAACAAGACAAAAAAGCATAGAATCAATATCAAAAGTAATTAGCCATATATATTTTCTTTGAGGTAATATGATGTGCTAAGCACCAGCATTTGTTCTTTCTATATTTAAAGATTTGATTGTTTTTGCCACTAAAAATTATTTCTAACTTCTCACAGTTTTGATCACCACATCATAAATCTAGTCTATTACCAGAACATTTCCTGTTCTCTGTTTTTGTCATGGTTTATTGCTTTTTCCATTACTAATATGCATCTGCCTATGATCAACTTTAAAAAGATAAACAAAAACCAAAGCGCATCTATAAACACTAAACCAACAATGAGCATGCAGGTGGTATTGTGGTTGTGTAGCTAAGCAAGAAAGGATTGCTCCTGAAGGAACACAAATGCCCTCAATCCCCTCTGCCCCAATACAAGCTGAGTAATAGAAGCACCTCTCAGGGCTGGAGATGTAGTAGCCAAAGGAAAATACTTTCTCATTTTGAGATGTCCACAATTGTTGCTACACTGACTGTTAAACACTTCAGTGTAGACGCCTCTGCTGGGCAAGCGTACAGAACTCCTAATTAAGGAGTTTCATTTTTGCCACAAAAGGAGCTAGATTGCAATGGCATCTTTTGTCCTATGCTTGATGAGGTGAGATATTGTTTAAATCATTAGCAACACCACTGCAAGAAAATGTAAGTAATTAGCGTAGCTTAACACCCAGAACAGCACCAGTTGCTGTTGTTAGTATCAACAGTGTGTTGATTTAAAAAGAAAAATCAAAAGAAAGAGTCACCTTAAGTGGTTTTTCTTTTCTTTTTGAAAGATAAAGTTAACCACACATTTTTTAACTGATCCACTATACTATTAGCTACCTCATTCCCATTCTTTCAGAATGCTTTTTAAAGATTTGGGTAGCCTATATATCAAACCCCGTGTATACTAAAAAACCTCAGCAGCAATATAGCAAGCAACAATCCATTTTCTCAAGTGGGGATTTTCTAATCCATTTCAATACTTAATTTGCCCAGTGGTGTGTGCACATTATCTGTAAGTTGATAACGACCATCTGCAATCTCATGCCTATTACTATATTGGTAGAAAAACCAGTGATTCGAGAGGTCCTAAGGAAGGAGGAGGAAGAGGCCTGAATGTGAAAATGGACCTGAAATTTTTGCCCATCAGCTACCAAACACTAGTGTGAACTGGTGTCTTTCCAGTACTTCTGGGGGATAAATGCTAATCTACGGATATGAAAATCTCATTTTCTAAGATTGATTTGTAAACCAGAACTAATTGCTGTGATGGGAGAGGTAATGAGGAAAGGGAAGACATTACTTTCAGATTACCTTCTTATGATCAGAGAATGGATGCTGGATCTGCATGGAAACCACTTGGCCTAATGCTCCTGGACCAGAGCATGAATGTGTCGTATATGTGGCATAATTGGCATGACTGATATCATCACTGGCATTAGCAATATGAAATAAGCTGCTTCATGACTAAGATGATAGGAACAGGATTTCACATAGACAAATAATTTTCTGTGTAAATTTCTTTTATACAGTTTGGGTACAAAGAAATTCTGCATCTCAAAAAAATCATAAAAATAATATAAATAATGCTAGGAGTTGTCATTCTGAGACAAGAGTTACTTGGGTCAAGTCTGTGCTAACCATTATATTAGTACTTTAATTAGTCTTCAAGGAGGCTGGTGTAAAGTACTTTAGTAGGCTTTTGCCAGGTTAGCTAAACTGAGTGATATCCAATGTGAATATTACTTGTCTTTTTGAGATACACCTTCGGAGTTTGCTTAGTCATCTTTGCACAGAAAAGACACAGATTATGCAAAAATACCCTCATTTTCTTCCTATCTACAGTATTGAGTCAAAGATCGCAAGGGAGAAGACATGCCTTTTAAAGTCTTCTTTCAAGACTTGCATTATCTATGTACATCAACACCAAGAAATGTTTACTACTTTTTTCACATCCTCAAATATATGTTTATCCAGTATTTAATGTTGAAGGTCTTTCATGTTAAGTAGTATATTCCTACTGGTATAAAGGTGGTAACCAATACATTGTTATGTTATTAAATAATAACACCTGTTAAGAATGTAAACCCTCTGGATTACTAAAAAGCACTGTAAATCCGTGCACCTTTTCACGTTTGTGGCCTGTGCCAATGTTATCAAAACTATTAAAATAGCAAATTAGTTCAGGAAAAAAGAAAGCAAAAATAACAACTCCTCTTCGGTAAATAAAAAGGTCTTTAAGAGATGAAAGGAAGTTACCAGGTCCAGGTAAAGAAGTGTCTTTCATTATGTTAATATAAATCATAGAATATCATCCGCATGTTTGCATAGCATAGAGGCACAAAACCCATGCAGAATGTGTATGCAGATTTCACCAGCAATCACCTAAAGTTATCACAGACGTGTGCAGCCACACACTTTAATCTGAAAGTATTAAAGTTAGTCAAACCTGTAATTCAGTTTCATTTCCACATTCAAAATTCTGTGTGGTAAGGCTGGCGATTAAGCCTTGCTCTCCATGCTTGTGATTTCTTGATTGCAGCCCATCTTTAAAAACTCCCCCCACAGCTGCACACAGGCACATGCAGACCATCCGGAGGGAGTGGGTGGAGGAAAGTGTGGGATGCCTAATTCCTGCCTTGGCTCTGCAGCAGCACAGGAATCAGCACGAGAGAAACATACACCCAGGTGGGTGTGAGGCCACCTGCCTTTGCCTCAATGTTCAGCAGGAGCTCTGCCTCTGCTGGCAGCCTGGAGAGCCTGCAGAGTGCACTGAGACCTGGCTGCCCATGGCAACCTTGCCCAGGGCATTCTGCACAGGGTCAGGCTGTTGGAGCCTCCCAGCTACCTGGCAGGAGATGTGCCAGAAGCTTGCTGAACCGTGGGAATGCTGCAAGAAGATCAGAAACAATTTTGGCTTTGTTTCCAGGATTGCACTGCCTGCGAGCCTGGTGGGAGGCAGCGCGGGAAGAGCGGAGCCGGCATTCGGCTTCCCTGGCTGGATGGGCAGCTGGCATCCCTGAAACCGGCACAGATAAATGCAGCTCCTGTTAGTGGTGATGTGAGGGGCTTTTCACAATGAAAGCAACCTAATGAAAAATAATCAACAGCAAAGCATATGCAAAGAATGCCTGACATTTCAATGAGCGCCTGTGTATGTGTAGTCAGCGCTAAACCTTGCCAGCTGCCAGGAGTAAAGCTGCAGGTAGATAAGAAAATTCACCTAAACAGTACTATATGCTGCATATTCCTTATTATAGCTCTAGAGAAATCCAAACACAAGTGAGGAATTTTTTCTCAAGTAAAATCTGGCACCTTTTACATGGTGAGCAAACGCACATACAGATCTGTACGTGTACCTCATGATTAGAGACTGCACATCTGCCTGTCCCAACCACTGCCCGAATGAGGACTTTAGCATGCAACCAAAGGGTACTTTCCTTCCCAACCACACACTGCTTGGCTAAAAAAATGGATAGGTAACACTGACCTTTAGCTTGTCATAGCGGTCACTTAAAGCTGCCACCTGATGGTCACGGTGTCGCCCGACCAGTTTACACAAGGCACAGATTAACTGGTCATCAGTCACGCAGTACATGTTAACTTTCTCGTCCTCATGCTCCAAGCACATTAATCCCCTGATGTGAGAGTCCGGGATGGGCTCAATGAGACGGTGGCCGGTGAATGGCTTCTTATTGGGGTGAGTGGCTTTCAGGCACTCCTCACAGTAGGACACCTCGCAGGTAACGCAGGTTTTCACCGCCTCCTGGGCAGGGTCCTGGTCGCAGAACTGGCAGAGGACCTTCTCGCAGGACGACATGCTGTTGTTATCGAACGCCCGCTCCCGGCGGGTCTCGCTGGGGGAATTGGGCCCACTGACAGAGGCTTTCTGAAACCTGTCGATGATGTTCTGCAGGGTGACGTTGCGCTTGAGCCCGTCTAGACCGCGCTGGCTGAGGGTGATGACATAGCGGCAGGTCGGGCACTGGAAGGCGGTGATAGACTCCACTGGCTCGTTGGTGGCGCAGTGGGAGACCAGGATGCGGTGCGCGCAGTTGAAGCAGAGGCTGTGAGCGCAAGGCAGCAGCAGCGGGTCTTCAAACAGCTCCAGACAGATAGGGCAGGTCAGTTCTGACTCCAGTGTTTCCATCTTCAGGCAAAGCTTTCCTGTGGCGTCAGCGAAATCCAGGGAAGCTGATCAGCTATCTGGAAACACACGTAAAATTCGATTAGGCAAGAGAAAACATGAGGGGTCAGCCGTGGGGGGTTGTCAACTTTCGCCACTGCTCCCTGGTCTATCAACCCACCATGCCAGGCGGGAGAGCAATCAAAAGTTTTGAACCTGCACATACACACATCAAGGTATTTAAACTGTTTTATTTCCCCCCCTCTCTGTTCACTTAAGAATTAAAAAAACCCCCAATGTTCTTAATTTTTTTTTCTCTTTCCCTTTATCTCTCATGCGATCAAGAAAAACAGCAGATGTTTCTGTGCATTATTAAAACCCAAAATGATGAACTTCGAACAGCCTATTACAGCAAAATTAGATTTCTTTTGCAGATGCTACTTTTGGCTTCACTCATTTATTAGTAAAACTTTTAAAAAAACCCTACAAATTTGGAAAGCATTGTGCAAGGATTAGTACAGAGTATTATAACTGATAAATTTAAAATCGCTATGAGCATTAAAAGAGTTATCAGATTGAAATTTTCACTTGCTACTATAGCAGTAGCACAGCATTTAGAGCACATATCTGTGTTTACTTGTGCAAATATATATATGGATATAAACACAAGGAATAATGTTTCTAGGGAAGCATGCGATATCCTACATAAATGTACGATATATATCATATACTGATATACTCCTATGTATTTCAGGAACACATGCAGCTGTATTTATATGCACCTGTATTTTTGTGCATATACAACCGTGTACATATGCCAAAAAGTATATCACATACATATTTGTAGTAAGATTAATATAGCCACAGGAGCACATAGTACTGTAACTGAAATGCCCAAATGAAGATGAATTAGGTAGATGCCAAACAGTAGTTTAGCCCAAATTAGTGATTATCCCAACCTCTTATACAAGAAAAGCCTCTAGACAGTAAGCAAGTAAAATACAGTGAAATAGCAAAATGTGTGATTTGCCTAGGAGGAGTTTGTGTGTGAGATGCATTATCTGTGCCGGCTTCAGGGATGCCAGCTGCCCATCCAGCCAGGGAAGCCGAATCCGGGACACTGTGTAAGTGTCTGCTTTTGTATGAGTATTCTCTACTGCTAAGACATACAAACTGCGGCTTGCTTTAGTCAACTTATTAAACCCCTGAAGTGGATTTGGACTGGAATCAATGATTTTTGAATGGAGAGCATGGGATTTTCTGGAGAAGGCAGCAGTACACCCCCATCAGAGATCAACTGAAACTTCATTTCGCTTCCTTTCCTGCGCTCAGTGTTACAGAGAATGGTTTTGAAAGAGTCGCCCTACGCAGCTCTCCCTGCCTAAGCTCCCGTCAAGGGCCCGTCACTGCCGCAAGCAGACGGGTCAGTGAAGCAGAAGCAAAAGCTATGCTTCACACTCACAGAGCTGTACCTCTTCACAGTACAGTCTATTTAAGCTTTGTTGCTCATAACTGAGGACGGCTTCAGATGGCACAGCTGCATCGTCTTTACACTGTAAAGTCATTGTTCAGTTGTGTGAACTCTTGACTCCTCCCCTGGCCAGGGAAAAGGACAGAAGGACAAGAATCCCCCACAAACAAACCTTGATTCATTAAGGGTGAGAAAAGCTCAGGGCTCATTAGCAGCCTTGGGAACCGAGCATGCTTGAATCTTCCGTACTTCATGACAATTACTGTGGGGAGCGTGGTGGCAGAGACAGGAATGCTACTTATAACCCCAACACGAACCAAAGCAGAAAGGAAAGTTCAGCAAACAGAGGCAAGGTTCAGACTTCACCATTGGTATTTAGTCCTCCTTGCTGTGTGGGAAGAGCAGCAAGGCGTCTGTTCCAGAGGTATGCTTAGAAATTAGGATACTTTGCCTCTTTGCACTAATGTGTCCTTTTATTCTGCCAAGAAATCTGAGCATTTAAAAAATGCACTGACCCCGTCACAAAATTTGCTTTCCTGTATCTTCTGTGATGCTGATCTCATTTGAAATAAAGTTCAGTTTGCCAAAGACTAATTCATTTATAGCTATCCATCAGCTGCCATAATTGCACGGTGCATCTGGTCAAAATTAAATGTCTGGAAATTTAATATAAGCAGGAAGACAACTCCCCTCTCAACCATAGCCATACAGCAAAGAAGAGATTAAAGCCTTTTCTGCAAATGAAGACCAGTTTGTCTTTCCTCCTCTTCACTCTCTGTCTCACAGAAGTCCCAGAAGATCAAAATCTCATTCACATTGTTTGAATCCCTTCCACACCACAACTGTCTACCTCATCATCCCCTTATCCTGCAGACTAAATGCTGCACTGGAAAAGGGAGAAGGGGATTTGGGCTTGGCAGGAGACAATGTTTAAAAAGACGAACTAATCATTGCTCATCTATTGGCAGCCCTGTGAAACCTGCCAGCCTTTCAGGTTTGTTTCTTAGGACCATGTTCAGAATACAGGGTTTTCTTCTATGCTAATTTTTCTGTGCAAAATTCCTTCTGCTCCTCCATGTGCCAAACACTTTCATTCATTGTTTCCTTCTTAAAGCACTTTTTTTTAAGCAAAGGCTTTTTTATAGTATTCGTATACAAGAGAGGTATAGATAAACAGCTAGAAGCAGCAGAAAAACATTTGCATCACTGCCTCATAGAAAGATGTTTGAATCACCATTGGGGCTCAACACAAATACCACCATCTCAATTGATGACTAACTCTAATCTATCTGACCTGAATGAGCAGCAGTTCAGCCCTAACTAATGCTATTCAGTATGAGCAAGGGTGCCAAAATCTGATCTCAGACTGTAAACATCTTGGAATAAGAACCTATCTTCCAAGGTAAACAAAGCTGAGCACACTGATAGAAACCAAAAAATTACATTTTCCTGTTTTCTTTTGCAGTTGCAAATACGTCAAAACACACCACACCTGGGACTGAATAATGAATCCTTTGAGAGCCCCTCACCAAAGAGGGGCTGTATTTTCTGGACAATCAAATGACTACTCTTTAATTCTCTGCAATTCTGCTTTCACTTTTAAATAGGTGCTTAAAGTACAGATCAGTGTGCTGATGATCTAGCTACAAAATCTTTCAAACTCACTGGCCCTTGTCTTAAGGTTTCATATTGAATTTGGTTGTTTTTTTTCTTCCCTTGAGAATGGTAGAGAATCCATAGCTACAGAAAACTGGAAGACTAGGCAGAAATACAATATGCATGGCTTATATATACATATGGTTGTATTCCATATTCAACCTAGCTCAAAAATTGAAAGGCACACAGCCTTCAGACACAGAAAGGAAAGAAGGAATTTCTAGTACATAATTTCCCATTTGCAAAAATATGGAATTACTGGCAGAAAATTATATTATAACCAAAATGTGATTGAAATGACAAGTATTATTTTTCTACCCCCAGGAGGTACTTCTAAGAGCAGGTATCAAAACAAAAGTGATTGTCAAAATGAATGTTATTTAAACAACAAAAATATACTTAAATAAATTTGAATTTTTGACATCTCCCCAAGCACATAATGATTAGTTATGCAGTATGTTGTAAACATGCATTAAATTAAATCCCCAAATCAATCTAGTTCATTGCAAGACTTCTACTAATACTAGTGGAATTAGCATCTCTGTACCTCTGGTTACAAGCATGACATATTTTGTAGGTGGCATTAACACCTTTATTTGCCAAGACATAGCCCAGCAGCAACAGTGGGATAACTTCTGAGATAAACAATTTAGGAAAGAAAAAAAAGTTGCTGCAGAGAAGCAATTGCAGCCAGAGAAGAAGGGAGTGAGAGTATGTTAGAGAAACAGCTCTGCAGACAACAAGGACAATGAATAAGGAGATGGAGGAGATGCTCCAGGTGCAGATTTCCCTGCAGCCTGAAAGGAATAAGATGAATGTGTCTTTACAAACAGATGGTGTGAATCTGCTTGCAGATAGGGCCAGGGACTTGTGGGTAGGGAAGTAACAGGAGAAACCATCAGTTTCAGAAAACATTACTAATTGACATGGACTGCTGCTCAGCAAAAGTCTTCCTAAATTCCTGAACTTTGAGAAAAAGAACGAAGACTTAATAGAGCTATGTCATACAAAGGGTGTGTGTGTGTTTGTGTGTGCATGTTAAGGGGGTCATATAATAGGTGAGTTGGGAAGTCTGTACCTTCCAAGTGCCTTAGCCACTGGGGAAAGGGAGAGGGTGATGCGGCCAGGAAAATTAGGATTAAAAGGAGGCTGCATCCTCCAAAGATTTGAGAGACCCCATGGGGAAATGCCCTATGGCTTCTCCCTTTGTTCATGAATTAAGTTACAGGATTCCTCTGTCTCCTTTCTGGACATAAACCCCTGGCAATGTGAATTTTTCTGTACAAGCCTGTGGTGAAGACCACGGTGAGGCAGGCTGTCCCCTGCAGGCTGCAGCCCTTGGAGGACTTCACACCAGAGCAGGTGAATGCCAAAAGGAGTCTGTGACCCTGTGGGAAGTCCACGCTGGAGCAGATTCCTGGCAGGACTTGGGACCCTATGAGGGATCCATGTTGGAACAGCCTGTTCCTGAAGGACTGCACCCTGTGGAAGGGATGCACACTGGAGAGTTTGTGAAGAACTGCACTCTGTGGGAAGGACTCAGGTTGCAAAAGTTCTTGTAGGAGCTGCTGTCTCCTATGGGATGGACCCCACATCAGAGCAGAGGAGGAGTGTGAGGAGTCCTCCATCCGAGGAGGAAGGAGTGGCAGAAACAATGTGTGATGAACTGACTGCAACCCCCATTCCCCATCTCCCATTGCTGCTAGGGAGAACAAGGCAGAAAAATTGGAAGTGAAATTAAGCCTGGAAAGAAGGGGTGGAGAAGAAGGTATTTTCTCATTACCCGATTCTGATTTTATTGGTAAAAAGCTAAACTAATTTCCCCAAGTCAAGTCTGTTTTGCCTGTGACAGTAGGTGAGTGATCTCTCCCTGTCCTTCCCTTGACCCATGAGCCTTTCATTATATTTATTCTCCCCTATTCAGCTGAGGAGGGGAGTAACAGAGCAGCTTTGGTCGGCACTTGGCATCCAGCCAGGGTCAAGTCAACACAAGTATAAAACTACACTTATAAATGAATGTGTCAAAAATTCTAGTACATTGAGATCACTTCTGGTCAGTAAAACACTACAGAATTCTCCCCACACTGAATAAATCCCTAGCTATTACAATAAAGTTAGCAATGTTTTAGCATGCCACACAGTGCCTCCTGCTCTTTTTCTATTCCAGCTGGTCCTACAACGTTCAGGACAGGTGAGAACAGTCTATCTAGTGAACTCAGTCCTGTTGTAGGAGGAAGCAGCTGTAGGCTATTTCAGAAATTTTAAGCATCTTACTAACAAATAGCATTGGGCAAAAGAGTTGGACCTGTGACATGTTCCAAAATTCCTTCAAAATTCTCTCTGGTAAAATCAGAGCTTGTAGTGGTTTGGTGAATTACAGCCAAAATATGCCTAAGCAAGCTTAAATAGCATTTTTCCTCGTCATGTTTTCTAGCAATTTACTGTGTTAAGACTACTATGGAATGGCTGCTACAGTAAGGCCATTTCAACCCTGGTCCTCCAAACTCATATACAGGATGGACACAAGACCACTGGTTAATTTAAAGATTGAACACCTGAAGATTAAGTATTTTTGTTGAAAACACCTGCCAGCTCTTTTGGCTAGAAAATGAAATTTATTAAACTGCCATTATGCAAATAAAAAGAAATTGAACACAAAATATATGTAAGTATGAAATGGAATAAAATGTGCTGTGCATGCACGCGTGTGTCCACACATGTATGTATCCTAGGTTTAAGTACCAGGGGAATTACAATCAACACCCACACTGTTCCTGAGTAATCTATGGAGTGCTTAAGCAGGTTACTACTGTAATATGCAGCTGTAGCTTTTGAAGTGGAAACATTTTTCTGTTAATTGCACAATAACAGTAAAATTTTACTTTTTTTTTCTTGTCATAAAAACCTGCTACAGGCTATTAAAAAACCCCCAGCTTTCAACTTCTTCTGTTAACAGTGGGAAAAAAAAAGAAGAAAAGACTATTCTTTTTGCCTTTTTTGATCCTTTTCTAGGATACACACAAAACTGTCTGGGGAAAAGCTTTTCTTCCTAACAAGTGAATGTGATTGTTCCACACCCCATTCAATCAATGTTTCAAATGTGATCAAACCAATGAACTCCTGCATAGCCCAGGTAGTCCCTAGTCCATTACATATTTAACCTTCTGCACCACAGATTTTGAAGTCTGTGAGTACTCATGATGCTAGCAATTGCCAGCAGTACAGCTAGTGAGATATTCACATAAATAGTGTAGTTTGTGTGAGTAGTGCAAAAACAACTAATAATCAAACATCGTATTTTTTTCTTTAGAAATGTTTAATGGAAACTTCTATAGCAGTAGAGAAAGCAAGCTGCACACACCCCTAAGCAAGCAAATACTTGTTTTCCCACTGGCTTTTATCAAAGCAGTGTGAATTAATAAATATTTAAAGGATAGTGTCTGCTCAACAGCTCCCGATATGCAAAAACAAATGTTCAACATGAAAGAAAATTACTAGATCATACATTTTTATTGACAGAAGAATGATCATCTGCCTTGTCTAGAAGTTACATGCAGTGTTTCCATAATGTTGAGCTAGTTGTTTGCAACATTTAAATTATATCAATACAGCAAAACCACACCTGCTATGCTGTTTGCAGTGATATAAAGCCTTGACAACATCCCTTTCTGGTTGAAACATATGCTAGGAGGAGAATGTATTTTTGAAAAGATGAATCCTGTTATGCTATTCAGTGAGACAAGAACATCTCACAGAATTAAGGTTTTTGGCACAACATCACATATTCCTTCTCAAGGGAGATAAAACAATAACTAAGGCTCAAAAACTAACAGACCAGAAAAGAAAAAGGTCAAGTCCTGTAAACCCCAAAGCAATCAATACATTGCTGATTTAATATTATATATAGTAATATATTAGGTACAATGTTACACATGTGCACATAAACCTATACTACTATACACTTGGAATGCTTTTTGGCCTTTGTTTTTTATGTTTTTTATGTTTTTGCAACTCCTGTAGCTTTACATTCTTTAGATACAAGATTTAATATTTCCTCAAAATTCTTCAGGGGAAGGAATGCAATCAATTGTTTAATCTTTAGCACATGTGAATCAGCATTGACCTCCAATTAAATTTATGGCTGACGGTCTGTTCCAAAAACATCCTCAACTAAATACGCACTCTTCCTTTGAGAAACTGGTATTTATTCTGGAGTATATCATAGCTATATAAGAACAAATATCAAGTTCACATCTTGACCTGGATACTGGCAGCATGGAAAACAACAAGTGGAGCAAGCCACAAAAACTTACCAAAGGGAACAAACTGTTGTATGCCACACCATTCTTTTTTCCTCACTCATTTCAAGCTAAGAGCTTCCTTCCTTGATAGAGATGCCACTCCACGACAAAAGGAAGGTAAAATAATTTTACCCACCCAAACCCACCAGTCTTAATAAGGTTTTGGTTACATGGTAGAGCTGGAAATCTCCCACATTTCCCCAGCTTGTGTAATGCCTTAGGTGACACGGTACACCCTGATTTTAATGTAGGCAATACAGCAACAGCAATACTCAGAAATTATGTGTTCCAACACACTCCTTCTAGTCACAAGGGATCACACACACAGGTACATTAGTGCAGCCTGGAAACACTGGAGCCATTTTCTACTGCGAGTTTTCAGAGAAGGTCTTAGGGTGGCAGAAAGAAACTATTGCATTCTCTTCCCACCAAGTTGTTCTATGAATTCCTTCCCCACAGCTAAGTAAAGGGAATCATGGATACTACTGAAATTCGTAATTGTGTCTTCACCTAGATAATGACATTTTAAGTTCTCACAGAAAAACACCAGGGTCTGCTTTCTTGTCAAAGTTACCACTCAAAATAACAGCAAGATATGTCCCAGGAACTGGTACAGGTATGAAGGTGTGACCTCACCCACCACATAGAACTTAAATTACCTGCAATATATATTTTTGATTAACTATAGCTCTTTGTATTTATCATCACTTTACAAAATACACAGTGTTAACCTCTCACTGTCCTGTTCTCTGGTCCTCATATGTGATCCTCAAAAAAGCCTAAAAAAGATTTTTTACTTTTTTAAAGGAATGAACACATTTCCTCAGAGTTCTAGTCTGTAAATTTGCAAAGAATATAAAGAGATTCTGGCTATTGCAAAAAAACCCCCTACCATCTGACACTGAAGAGCTCCTTCTAATGTATGCCTGCTGTGCTCTCAGTACACTGAACTCCCTAAGATCAACGGTTTATTTAAAAAACAAGACCTTAATCAGGTCATTAGAAGGGGAAATTAGCTGTGAACTGTGGGAAGGTAGAAGATAAGGAAAAAATTATATCTGTGCTCTGAAGGTTATCTGTCTTAGACCTCTGACAGAAACCTGTCACCAGTGGAGGAAATGCCCAGCTCAGGCTTCCTGGGCCTGAGAATAATAAAATGGGAACCAGCAGGAGGAGAACTCCATCAGGAAGGAGAATCCTCACACAGGCCCTCACTAGACCCTGAGTCCTCTCTGAGAGAAGTGGGGACATTTCCCATCCTACTGGTGTCACTGGGACCACCATGGGCACATTTCTGCCACCACAGCTTGGGGTACCAGGCTCCTGTTCTCTGTTAGCAGAATGATTTTTAGGAGCATTCTTTAGCTCTGTAGACCCAAACAGAAATCTGAAAGTACCTTGTAGCAAATCACTAGGAGAAAAAATGAGAATCCAGTCCCTCTCTCTTGCTGCACAGTGGTTCCTAAATGCAGATGGTGACATTCATCCAAATGGGTCTCTACAGGGTGCCTTGGAAATCAATGGAAAGAAATGGCCATCTCTAAAGCCATCTCATTTAAACTAACTGAGATTATCTTTAGCATTAAGTGATCTGTGCTATCTAGATATGTTTATTTTATTCCAGGTACGAAAGGAACTTCAGAATCTAAGAAATTGAGAATACATCAACTAACAAATAACTCTTTCCAGTGTTCTTGAGCTTTAAAAAGAGAAAATAGAGAATCTAACATCTATTCTTTTTTATTCTGATGTGCTCAACAATCAGTTGTTTAGCCAATTTTATTCTGATGTGCTCAACAATCAGTTGTTTAGCCAAATTTGCTTCCAATAAATATCTTTGAATGTGCTTAATTTCTATTGTTCTCTAGTTAAAAATCCAAGAGGAGACACAGAGAACTGAGTCAAGTTGCAGGAGAATGATCCCAAAGCAACCTCTTTCCAGCTGACACCACTGAGAGGGGGTTTTTCTGGATTTGGATAGCTCTGGTCCCTGCTGCATGCAAAAGGCATGTGGACAGTTCCTGAGAACCAGATGCACCAAGTCTTAAGACCAGCCTGCTTGACAGGACAAACCTAACTTCAACTTCTGTATTTTATTCATAGTTTTTTTGATAAAGTAATAGTTTGCCTTCCTATACTGCAGATCATGAACCGGGTAAAAGACCCCTATCCTTCCAACTGTTCATCCCCTGCCATCTCCTGCAACTCTCTAAAAGGTTTCAAAGGGTTAAGTTTCTCCCACTCACTGTACCAAGAAGTGTAGTAACAACTTTACTAGTACTCTCCTCAGATTGCTTGGCATTACCAAATGGCAGCAATAACCCAAATAACCCAAAATAGTTAGGGCATGTGTAAAATAGTGCATGATTAAAAATTCTGACCCTGACAAAAGAGGACACAAAACGAAAGCTGCAAAATCAACCCAGAAGAGAAAGAAGTACAGAATTGTATTTAGTGGTTAACAAGCTGCAGTTGTTCTGCCCCCAAGACACCCAAGGATTTGGCATCCTAACCCAGCCTGTGCAGTGATGTACCACCCCTTCCTTACAGGGAGACACCAAGTCTTTTGATTCTTTCCTAATAAAGCCGAATACTAAGAAGGTGACAAGGTTCCACCCAACCTCTCTTGTCATATCAATTGGTGTTTTATGTAAACAGCCAGTAGTGCCTTATTGCTTACCAGAGACATGCCCACGTTTTATTTCTTAAGAAAGTGTTACTTTTCCTGGTCTTAAAATTAATAGTCAAACACGGCTAGAAGGGAAAAAGGGATTTTACCTTGGTATTTATTTTAAGGATCCTTAGGTGCACTACGTCCAGGTCAAATGCACCTCAATGCACACTGCAATGGACACGCATAAAAGATCTGGTATCACATTATAGGTGTTACTAATTAGCATATCCTATCAAAGATTCCCTAATGAGAGGCTCGAGTGAGCCCCCCTCCCCAAGGAACCTTCCCCTGGATGGTTCTGTCTTAGTTTACAAAATGTGTTCTGGAGAGGACCTTGGGGTCTGGGGCACACTGATCCCTAACTATGAAGCTTCCAAAATGTTTAGTCTCCTAGCTCGACAAACAAGTCCAAAAATGTAGGCTAAAAAAAACCACTAAGAATACAGAAGTTGTAAAAAGATATAAAAGGGGTATAACAGAAAAGGCAAAAAATCATCATGGCATCAATACCACAATAAACCCTGGTGATCCCAAATAGTTTGATCTATGCATTTACATCCTTTAAGAATGTTATCCTTTTAAGGTTTTTTAAGGACTTGAGACAAAACCAGTCGTTATGCACAGCCATGTAACCTTGCCTCACAGCTTTTAGTAACCACACTGTGGTAAAACTTCATTACTTTAAGCTAAGAAATTAAGAGTAGCAAAGGGCTGCATTGTATCAGCAATGCAATTTGAAGCCTGTGTTGCCACTGTACAACAGCCAGAAAATCCAGTATCAAATTTATTCTCACTCTGCAGAGTGAAAGGTTGTCTTTCTGAGCTGTCACTATAGAGTGTTTTTGTTTCTTAGAGTCCCAGTTTCCTCCAGCCCTGAGATATGGGTAGTTGTTTGATGTGTACAGCTCTTCTGTGTTCAAGGAGAATCCTGATCCTGGGAAAAGCCATGCTGAGTAGCCTCATTAAATGAATGGCAAATGCTTTTTTTCCTACACAGCTATGTCTGTCCTCTGACAACACACACACACATATGCATCCACACACATGCATGGAAAGGATCCAGAATTACTGACTAGTTTGGTTGGACTACTTACTAGTTTACTTGACATCCCCAAATTAATTGTCCTGCAGATAATCTTCAGAACATCCCAAAAGGGAATAGGAAAAAGCAACAAAAATGAGCAATTGCTTCCGAATAACTGTATCCATACCACCAAAAGGCTTCTCAAATAAAAGGTTCTTAATATCACTCACAAAATAGCTTAGTAGCTTTTAAGAGAGAATGGAAAGAGAAAACAATAACTTAATTACATTCCTTTAGATGTTCTTCATCTATGACAAAAAAAAGTCTCACAGTTTATCTCAAAAAAAAAGAGAATAAAATTCAGCTGGCAAGCAGGTCAGTGTTACTGTAATAACTAGAGTAGCACTTGAGAAAGAATTACTGGTATGCATCTGCACAGATTCCAGCTTTTTCTTCCAACAGCTTCATAAATACGTACTTTCAAACATCACTGAATGTCATCTTATCCTTTTCTAAGACAATTGCTTGTCTTGAAATATTTTACTGGGAAAATCACATGATGATTCTGTACCTGTGAGTTGTGCACGCTGCTGATTCTCCTAAATGTATGCTGCATTTTGTGGGCTTTTGTGGATATAGAATTTGCATATAAAATAACCATAGTGACCAGACCATCAGTCTGAGCGTACTGGTGCCAAATGTACATCCTTTGAAAAAACACCACCTCCCAACCATCATATTTGAAACATGTCACTGCTTTAGGTTAAGTAACTTCATCAGTTACAAATAAATAAATGGAATTTGAAAGACTTTGCACAAGGAGTGAAGCAGGCTTCAGGGAATGATCGTATTTTTTAGATTTTCTCATGTAAACATGTATCTCAGGCTTCATCTGTTATTTTAAAAACAGAATTATAATGTTCCAGATGTTGTTAACACTATGCAGATGCTAATGCCCCTTTATCTCTGTAACTGGTTTTATGACAACTAACAAGACAATAAGTCCTTGTTTGAAAACACAAGATGAAAAATGTTCAGTTTTTTCCAGACTTCCCAGTACCAGGAAGATAATTCATCACAGCAACAGAGCAAACCTCAACTCCTCCCTGCAACTGCTAAACACATTATAAAATACTTCCTAAATTACTTGCAATGGCAAGCATACACATATGCATCTGCTCCACTCCCAAAAAGCCACCCAGCCGCATACCCACCGCTGGATCCCGCCCAACATCTTCTGTGGGGAACATTGCTGCGGAGACAGGGACCACGCTGACCCTCTCAGGAACCACCAGCAGCCCAGCTGGGACAGGCAGTAGCAGCCACCACTGTCCCACTAATCCTGTGGCAGCACTGACTGTGTCTGCAACTGCAAGACAGTTGTGGCTGAAACACAACAGGAAAATCTCCCCTACAATTGCAGGAAAACCCGCTCCACCTAACCGCCTCCGCCAGGATCCGTGCTCCCAAAGCCAGTCCTCTGTGCTGCGCCCACAGCAAAACACCTCCTCTCCCTCCCACAGGCCAGCCCTGGTGGGGTGAAGGCAGGAAGAAGTGGATCTTCTTGCAGAGCATCCCAGCAAGCCACCAAAGGCTGTGGTGGGACAGGACTGACTCGTGGTTTGGGTGAGGGTGAGTTTGGCTGTGGAAACCATTAGCCCAGATTTGGGGCTGGCAGCAACCAGCCGTGTAAGGAGAGGCTGGCTTGGACTGGCCAAAGCTGCCATACTCAAAAAGGAACATTTCCAAACATGCTGTCCTCCAGAATGGCAGAACTCTGCACGACGGACTTGTGGCAAACAATTATTTCACTTCTTTTTTACTGTCTTCTCCAATTATTCAAAAATGTAACAGTGCAAAGTCCAGCAGTTTGCCAAAAGTGGGGACAGTCAGAGAGTACTTGTGTGAAAAACTTCTCTTCCTACAAACACTACTCTCTGAGATTCACCAGGTGAAACACAAGATGGTAGCAGTTGCTTAGTTTTCTTTTTTTTTTTTTAATTTACCTTGACTTGTATGTAAGCAGCAAACTGCAATAGGAAACTGAAATGCTTTACCAAAGTGCCCAGGAAGAATCCTGACTGAAGTCACACCAGACATTTGGTCTCCAACAAAGGTGTTAAAAAAATCACACGAAGTGGAAACAGCAGGAAAGAATTGCTTCCTTGTGTTCTCCGTTTTTCATGTTGCAATGCTCTCCTTCATACAATGGTAACAAAACAAAGTGAAACAAAACATGCCTCAGATATCTGAGCATCAGGTTGCAAATCCACGCTTGTCTTAGGTTTTTCTTCCATGAAAGAGCCTGCACTTTGTTCTTTTGAAGCAATAAACAACTGTTGTGACTATTTAATTTCCTATTCATTTCATTTCCTTGAAACAATAGACCAGAGACTTCATACAAATGCACGTTCTTCATAAGGTTTTTAACAGTTTTTGCTGGCAACGTCTGTTAACTTGTGTGTGGAATAGCAGCTTTTAACAAGCTGAGCATGCAGAAAGCAAGACAGATGTGCAGAGGGATGACAATTATTAGAACCCTTTTCCATGATATTAAATGTCCATGGATAACCTATAGTCAAGTTATAAGCAGCCCAGTAAGAGCCATAGTCCCAGACAGAAGAATTTTAGATTCCTCAACACATATCCTCTCCTTGATCTTTCATTATACAGCATCATGTAGTTTCCTTGGACTGTCTCTCCAGCCATTATACTCATCCAGAGTATATCATTTGGTCATATATCACATTTGTGATCAACCAGCCCAAATGATTCTTGATTCTATGATTATCAGATGCTGTCCTGCTGCTCTCTTTGTCCACATTATAGTCTGCATTTTTATGCCCTTTGCTTGCAGACAACCAGCCACAGTCTGAAGCAGTTTCAACTAACAAACATTTTTTTATTTAAATCTTCTTCTTAAGAAGGAGTAACTCCTAAAAGTGATACCAATTATAAAAGTGATACCAAATCTAATAATCTTAATTTTGCTAATATGTCTGCCTTAAGTCCTGCATGTGTTTTACTTCAGTTTGAGGGTAACAGTGCATGTGTTACAATAGACAACACTGAGGCACATTTAAGAACTTAGAGCTGAGTATCTCTATGTGACGATTTGTCAGAAAAGGCTTCAGAGTAATTTTCACTGCTTATGCACGTGTACACACATATACGCATGTATGCAAGTGTTACAGAGCATGTGGCAGTGGCCACTGCAGCAGAGCATTCAGAGGACTTGTGGACAAGCCTCCAGAACAGAGATATGATTCTTACCCCATGGTTATGGCGAGTTCCCATGTTCCTAGTGGTTCTTAATTTACATGTCTTAAGTTTATTGATTCAGGAGTTCTTCACCCAGTTTTGTGTATAAGTTCATGTTTATGTATTTCCCTTAATTGCTTACGTATTAATTCTGGAAAGTTCTGCCTTCTTCGATGCCTTATTGGTCTATTCATGTACTTCCCTCCCTTAAGTTATCCCTATTGGATATTCCTCTTATCTCCTCGTCCTCCATCAATCCCCATTGGTTGTTTTCCTTTGTTGCACCCCCATATAAAATTGTGTGTTCTCCCCCTTTTCATGGTCTTTGTGTTTGGACCCTCCGCCGGCAATAAACCTGCTGGAACCTACACAAAGACCCCTCCCTCATCCTTTGCCTCTGCCAACGCTTTTACACCACCTTTGTTTGGGGCTCGCTCCTTGCGAAGGAGCCGGCTTTCCCTGCTGCTGCAGCCGACAGCCTTCCCTGCTGCTGCAGCCGACAGCCTTCCCTGCTGCTGCAGCCGACAGCCTGCCCTGCTCGCTGCAGCCGACAGCCTGCCCTCTTGCTGCAGCTGACAGCCTGCCCTGCTCGCTGCAGCTGACAGCCTGCCCTGCTCGCTGCAGCCGACCCCTGCGTGCAGCAGCTGGCGCCAAGGACGTCTGCAGCTGGACACTGCTGCCTCGGGCAGCCCCAGCAGTGTCATGCAAGTGAATAATTACGAGTTCAAACCCATGGCCTCATAAAGTTGTATTTGTGCCACTGGCGATGCCAGCTTGTTTGAGTTATCATTCAAGAATATTAAGATAAAGAAGGCATTTAACAAATATACTTTGCCACATTAATCTCCCTTCTTCCACTTTTGAACTGAGTGAACTATAAAATAGATGTCTTTTAGCCTTCCTCCTGTGCAATACCTATTGAAATTCATAAAGATGTCTTCAGATACGGAGCTGGATTCTCATATAGCAGAAGGACTGAGGTACATGACTGAATAGAATCAAATTACCACAGTTTAACAAGACACCATCTTTAGTGCTCAGAGCCAACACAGTTGTGCATTTGTGTTCTTATGATACCTACAAAGAGCTTTGGTGAATTTTACAAAGGAAACAAAAGATATTTCAACCACCAACAGCTCCTTTCTGCTGAAAGTTACTGCCTTCACCACAGAATCTGTAGATGAAGTGCTGAACCACAGCTCGTGTGTTTCTTTGCATGGTATAAACTACAAAAAATGATAGCTTAAGGTGTGTGTGGTTGCAGTAAGTTACAGGAGCAAAAAGAAGTGGGTAGGTTGTAACAGTAATTTCTTGAACTATGTCAAAAGATTCCCTAAATATCAAGTGGCAATGTCCCTAGCTCAGATAGGATGTTAAGAAATTAAGTCTAAGATTCTTAGCTAATATATTACTAGAGAAATAAGTTACTGTATCTAAATTTAGTATAGCTTAAAGTTCAGAAACTTAATGAAATCCATCTATTGACCCACTGTAAAATTTTTCTTTCATCATACGTGGGTTCTAAAATTATGTATTTCTGATGTCAGAGTCTCCAGAATGTATCTTTTTGCTGTGCAGCCGCTGTTTCTGCCAAATTCAGAGTCAGCTCTTCATGGTAGAAGTTTGGTCAGTGCAATCCTGTTTAAGGGAGCATCGAGTACCATACTTGGCATTCTGCACGCCTCACAGCTGTGCTGTACAGTTACAGTGTTATTCTGGTTACAATGCTCCGCGCAATCAAGAAACAGAGCACCTTAGGAGCTGAAGCAGATCTACAATTGAATAGAAACGAGCAAGTGCCCAGTTAGGTTACAAGAAATGCTATTTCATACAAAATATTCAAAGCCCTAGAAAAAGGTAATACCAGGACTGACTGGGAGAAGCAATTTAGATGAGGCAAAAATCATAATCCAGTGTTAATCCTGAAATTCAGTGACCCACAAGCATCCAGCACAGCTTTTTGCTGGGTTCCATTGTGCCACGTGTAAGTCAGGCATAGACACCTCGGTAAAAACAGTTGGACTTGAAAATTGGTCCATGGTTTTTTAAAGAAAGCTAAGAAGTAAGATTTTTTTTCTTGCTACTTTGGAAATACTAATACGCAGTTTCCAAAATCTCATTTTTACTGCCTTGCCTTCTGGCCTCAAAAGATAATTCTCTATGCCACTCCTTCAATGTACAGAACAGAAATACAATCTTTCTTTTAGAATCCATTATTTATGCAGTGTTATCTTATTTTGATGGACAGGGAACATACATTTTTAGATTGATAGGTGCTGCTGCCAAGCACTTACTCCAAACAATCAATCCACTGTCTACAGAAAGCAGATGCCATAGTGTAGTATAATGGATCATATTGAAACTGTAATATTAACAAATGGAACAAATATGCTAATGTCTGCAGTTTGTAACTTTTCACAGGCAGGCACAATCACATAAATTAACTTGTTCTATACAGCTAATCATAGAAGTCTATGATGAAGAAAACCAACAGCAGAGGATTGGCTAAAAATAGTATCTCTCCAGTCTTTCTTCTCTTACCATATGGTCAGTCAGCACAGGGGGGCTGATCCAAATGACATTAGCAACTCACATTTTTCTGTACAGGGCTAGAGTAAGAGCAGCCTCACTGCTGTTCTGAGCAGCATGTCAGAGATGCAAGGTTTTCCTGCTCCAGGCAAGTATCTTCAGTACATTTCTGATTAGCCACATCCTCTGCACACCCCAAGTGAAAGAAGTGGAGAAAATACAGATGCTCCTCCCTTTAAGTCAGCATCTGCACCTTGCAATTCTCTTTGAACACTGAGGACATAAACGGGAAAAAAAGGCAGTCTGGCCTTTTGGAAAAATTAAGAAGTATCATGTCACCAAGTGCAATTCATGTGATACAATTTGAACAATTTCTTAATATTAAATTGTTTCATATGAATGCTAAGTACTAATTCTCCTTCAATTAACTGCTCTTTGAGCTATAAACCTCCTCTTGTCTCATTGATAGAGCTCTTAAGACATTGATGGGTCACTCTGTGCAGGTATGCCATTTCCCCCCTAGTGCTTCATTTGTATTTAAATATCATTTGAATTTATCCCAATAAACCATACTATAAATGACCCACCATTAAGGCTCTTTGGAGAAAGGCAAAACTATAATTTCAACAGCAACATGTGATTCTGAAATACTTTATGCCTTGCTGAAGGAGAAATGTGTAGTACATCATTCACATTTGAATAGGTTATAAATTGCTCTATTAAATATCATATTTCCCCAATTTAAACAAAAGCATATCTTTCTAAATTTCAAAGTAAGCCACAAACAAAAAATCCCCTTCCTTAGAATATACAGCAGCTGCTTGTAAATTTGGGGTGTATGTGAGGCAGAGAAAAGGAAAAAGAAAAACTACTCCCAGACCATTTCACTGCTACACAGAACTTGCTTTTAACAATTCCTTGTGATCAATGAAGCCTTTCGCTCAGTGCTGCATTTCGGGTTTTGGATAGAGAATGAAGATTAATTACTGTGTTCTAAATTGTTAGATTAACAATACAGCACTGAATGCTAATCCTCTAATTCATGAAGACCTCCATGTCCCTGAAAGACACTGAGGGGATAATCAGTGCAGGAGCATGAAAACATCAGTAGAACCTGACGATCAAAATAAGGTTTGAAGAATACCAGTGTGCAAGAATATGTTTAAAAACAGGGGGAAAAAATTAAAACAAACCCAGTCAAAAGCGCAGGAACTTGACTCTTTTTATGTTTTCTCCTGCAGCATATCCAAAAGGATTGTTTACCCTTTCAAACTCATCACACGGAAAAGGTTTTGTATTGAAAAGATAAGAAAGTTGTTTTCTTTTCCTTTGTTGGTAACTGCTTTTTTAGCAGTACGATGCCAAAACAAATTTGAGCTGACATTTACTAACTGTGAAGCCTGAAGTTTTTAAACACATCTTCTGAAGTCCAAGTTTCTTCTACAGTGTTTGAAAAGGCAATTAATCCTAAATTGTGGAGAGGATATTTGGATCTAAAATCTAGACAGCCTCAAAACTTCGGAAGGTTTAGAAATCAGTCTTAATTTTGAGGCTCTTGGCTACATCTAAATCCCCACTGTTTAATATTTTAAAAATATTTTTTTTAGCATAACAGGCAGATTAGTCTCTTTGGTGGAGATGCTTTACAAATAGGATGTCTGATTATGCTTTACCTCTATGTGATCTGATTCTGATTGGGATAAAAATATCACTTTAATGAACTTGACAAATACTGCCTGTATCTGTTCATGTTTTTATATCATGGCCACAAGGAACTATATTAGAGAAGAAATTCAAATTTATTTTCTTAAGCATTGAAATATAGCCCTTAGTATTAAGGAAGGATTATGTGGTATTCATGAGTAGTAGTATGAATCTACACTTCCAGGAATTACAAGTCTATTTTAGCCTCACACTCAGCTCCGAGTTTTGCTGAAACTTCAGTTCTGTTTCCAGCTAAAGCCATAGTTCAACAGCTTTCCTATGGAGGGAGAATCTTCTTACTGAAAACAGTAGTGGCAGTTGCTCTGCAGACACTAAGAGATAGCATCAGATACAAGAATTTCTTGGGAATGCTAAATAAAGTTAAGCACATAGACAAATACTTAGAGGATTAGAACCAAACAAGTTTATGGTGATGAAATAATCTTTAGTCCTGAGGGTATTGTCTATTGTCTTACAGTGATACTCATTCATTAACTGTACCAGTATATTTTAAAAGAAATGAGGATCATTAGCAAATTAAAATGACTAGCCTTGAAAAGTATTAGTAAAAGAAAGCCGTGCCTTTTAATAAAGAAGATCAACTTATGAAAAACAAATCAAAGCATCAGAGAACTCAAATCCTTACATACCGGCACAGGGACCGTTAAGTGAATTCATTGCCTTTTAGATTTCCAAAAACTTAAGGATAGAGACCCTCCATGTGCAGTGAAACATGTGCCCTTTTGTTATTTTTCTTATAGTTTGTCAAGTGAAGAGATATAATTATTTACAAATGCAAGTGTGTAAAAGAAAAATATTCTGGATATTCAATGTTCTCAACAGAAAGGAAATTGCTTAAAACATAAAAATTATATACTTAGTCTACAGTTAGTTCAAAGACTCATTCTTGTAAGCTCACATAAGATGGATTTAAACACAGACCTCCAGAGACTGCTAAGGAAAACATCTCCACAAAGGCAGGCCTTGCCGTTTATGCTTGATTTATGGGTTGATTCAGGTTTTTCTGATTCTCCAATGAAATATAAATCACTGTAACCCATTACATATTATTTTTGTTGCACCACTGACCTGTTCATCTGATTTCTCCTCCATTCAAAACCAAAATGGTTTGAATTCGTAAACCAATATGGATTGCAAAGAGCATTCTTACAAAGTTCAAGTTTTAATTAATGAGCCACTAGAGCCAGGAACACTTGTTAAACATATATTTCTAATCCCATCAATCACTCTCCCTCTAAGTACTCATGATTGGCAAGAGATTGAATAAGCCCTGGACAACACAGCAATAATTTTTTTCCTATTTATTATTAAATCTCTAGTTATCTGGCAACTTTCCTCTTGTGTCATACTCTATTCCTTATTTTCTTGTCAGTGTCTTCTTCATAGTGGTGCGCCTGCATCCAGACAGAAAAAAACACAACTCTTGTCAAATTTCAGGTTAAGAACTCATGCAAGTATTCTTTCCTATCAGGCTGAAAGAAGAGTCTGTCACTCAAGTTGTAGGCTCTCCAGAGCTCCTGCAGTTCTCAGTACCGCTATCACTGTAGTCCGTGAAATGGAGTTTTCCCCAAAAGTAATGCTGACAAACAAACCAAAAAAGAAATACAATAAAGTTTCCTTTCTGTTCTTCAAAAGAATCTCCTGCTACTGTAATCCATCATATAATACAATGTAAATTACTACTAAAAGCATGATAAGAAACAGTGCGTTTGTACTCAAACAAGAGAAAAGGAAAAAGCTTAAATAACAACAAAGTCTAGCAGGTAAACCAAAGAACAAATGCCCCCATAGAGACTCAAGGAAAAAAACCAAGCCAGATGGCTATTAAGCAGTAGCAATATCTTTAGGGAAGAATTTTTATGAAACTTCCAGGTCTTGAGCATAACATTTTTTGGCCTGAAAGCAATGACAAAGTCCTCTAACTGGTAAGGGCGTTAAACGTCAAGTTTCTGTTAATGAAAAGGTCATCACACAGGTAATAATATGTTTCAAAAGCTGAAGTTCATACATGACTGGTATTTACATACCACAGAATACTAGTTGAGAATAATACATACTGCAGTCATTAATTTTAATCTCCTTGAACCTGAGATTTTTAATGCAGATATATCATTTCATAGGAAGCAGTCACACTAGATTAACCAAATGTTCTCTTCACAGTTGCCATGGAAAGGCTATGTCCCATAGAAGATGGGTGAGGTAAAAGAAAACTAAGGAACAAACCTATTACTGACTAATCCTCTCCCAGGAATACCCACTCTGACACAGTGGAACAGCCATCCATGTGCCCATCTTCCATTAGTTACTCCTTTGAAAGCCTTTTTATGCTTTAGCCCTTTATAACATGCCATTTTTAAAGTTTTCGACTTGCTGAGCAATAATTTCACAACCCCCACCAAACAAAAACCACCAAAAAACCTTCCCCCCAAAAAATCCATTGCCTATTAGTGCTTTACACAGTGAAGATTCAAAGGATCGGAATCTTGATGCTACACTTTTAATATTTATTGCAAATTCAATTTTCCATTCCAGGTAATATTTAATTGCCACAGCTATCATCAATTTATCCTACCTAGCTCTCTTTAGAGCAAATAGACAAAGCACGAGTCCCTTGAAAACAAAGTTACTGGGCTGTTTTCAGTTGCCAGTAGAGACGGCCGCTATGCTCTGCAATTTTCCTCTCCACTTGTCAGTCCTGTATATATTATCAGCTCAGGAATGCAATAACTTCTTTTCTTCTCTTTTTCTTTCCTACCTTCTTCATCTAATTAATGCCAGCCAGAATAAATGTGTCTTTGTGAGCTAGTCAGACGTAGTGGTGGCTGCTCTGGGTAACAGCTCCAGGTGGCAGTTTGTGCCCCTCCAGATTTCACAAAGCAACCAAACAGGTTCAGCAACATCTGACATCTGAGCATGACTTGGGGGGGGTGAAGAGAGGAGGTGGGGAGGAGACAGGCCAAACAACCCACCTTTGGATTACTTTGTGCTAATGTCTATGAATCTGTTATAAATTCAAGAACATGATGATTTTCATTTAACAAAGAGAGAATAATTCCCTTTTTTCCATAACAAGCAAAAGGAATCTGCTCAAAAGCTTGAATAATGGCCACTGTGCACTTACTAAACAGCAGCCAGTCTAGAGAGACTTCTTTTCTGGGAAACCAATCTGGCTGGCAGCTAAATCCCCTTGACAGGAGACTTACTGCATTAGTCTTGAAACCACAGACTCCTATAGGTGGATGTAAATACATAAATGTCACATTTTCTAACTACCTTTGTTTTCTGTTGGATCAACCTAGTAGTATCTTCTGCCTGCATTTGTCCTAGATGAAAAAATTCCCCTAGCAGAACATTAACACTCATCACCTCCCTTCCAGCAACAAGAAATGATGAAAAGGTATTGTATTACTTGAGATGCTGGAGAAAAGAAATAGCTACAATATGCCAGAAAGAACAGTTTGCTGCCACTGGAAGCTAGAGCAGATCGGTTGAGAATGATGTGTTAAGGGCTTTGTTTCTGCACTGAGTTTTACAGTTGTTTTCTGCTCCTTCCAAGTTCCTTATTAGCACAGAGATCCACACTCAAAATGGTGTCAGAATCATCATCTGCCATGGAGTTACACCTGGAATATAAATCCATGCTTTAATCCGTTCACTCCATTTCACTCCAGATTTCTTTTCCACTTTCAGTTAGGAAAAGACAACTTCATTCACCTCTAATGCCACAGACAGGATGAGCCAGATTAGCGTGGGATGACTATATTGTCAAGAAACTAGTCTGAGAAAGGGACAAATGCAGTAAGGGGCTGGCCAAATGGGGCAGGCAGGTGGCTGTGTCAAAGAACTGATAGATAAGTTCCTCTAGACATGACAGAACAAAACTTTCTTTTTAGCCATTAAAAAGCTAGACAAAATTTTAGCCACCTGTTTAAGGTTCTGCCTAGAAAATTAAGTGAAATAGGCACTCCAGAATGGGAAGGGACAAATCTTCTTTGGAGATAGATGTCCAAAATAGGTAGCATGAATGTCTGTTGGTAACCATCTCTTCCACTAATAATTCAGAGACAAACAGTACAGCCAGGATGTTCCTGACCATCAGACAGCTAAACTGGTCCTCTCTAGAAGAGGCAGGAGTGTGTAATGGCAGTGAACACATAGCTCATATCCAGTTTATATCACTTCCTTCAAACCCTGCTCAGGCTCCTGGATTACCATCAGGAAAGGGTGATCCAGCATTTCTTCAAGGCTTTCACAAAGACCAGACCTACTCAAGCCAAGCAGAAATGGGCAGAGCTTGTTTCAATGTACATTTCCTTTTTCTGCTAATATTGCAAATGCACTTGGAAGACTTCCAGTGCAGTGGTGAGGGAAAATTCCATCTTAATGACATAAAAATACCCCCACAAGCCAGGGCAAGAAATTAAGTCTGTTTTCATTAGCTTACTTTACCTGATTTTGAACAGCATCTAAAATACCAGATAAAGCTTCTCTCATTTCCAGCTTGTAAGAACCAAGCCTTAAAAAAATCCCTCATAGAAGCCACTACCATTTTTTTTCGCTTGTCTTTCAACTCAAATCAGCAACATTGTATATGTGAAAGGGTCACATATGGACACCTTATTCATAGTATTTTCTGGAGTGCTTTCCTTTCCTTTCCTAAAAAAGAAAACCTCTAGAAAATAAAGATGAGTATAAATCCCTGACAAGAAGCATGGCAGAGCTCCTGTACAAAAGACATAAACGAGATGGAAAATGAGGTGGTAGCAGCAGAGCCTGTCAAGAGCTTCCAGCTCATCTTGAGGTATCTATAATTCAGCAATGAAATAACATGATTTCTAAAACAGGGGGAAAGCCAGATTCAGAAGTATTATTCTGAGAAAGATTCTGTGTAAACAAGTTTTGCTGTCCTAGATGTGTAGGATACAGAATCACAGAACCAATTAGGCTGGAAAAGACTTTTGAGATCATTGAGTCCAACCTATGAGCCAGCATGATCTTTTCCACTAGACCATGGCACAGAATGCCACATCCAGTCTTTCTTTAAACACCTCCAAGGAGGGCGAGTCCACCACCTTCCTGGCCAGCCCATTCCAACGTTCAATCATCCTTTCTGTGAAAACCACCTTCCTCACGTCCAACCTAAACCTCCCCTAGCATGGCTAAAGACTGTTGGGACTGAAGTGCAGGACTCTGCACTTTGTCTTGTTGAACCTCATACCATTGGCCTCAGCCCATCAATCCAGCCTGTCCAGATCTCCCTGTAAAGCCTTTCCATCCTCCACCAGATCAACACCCCTGTCCAACTAGGTGTCATCTGCAAGCTGAGGGTGCCCTCAATCCCCTCATCCAGGTTGTTGATACATTTATCAGAAGTGTCCCCAGTACTGAGCCCTAAGAAGCATCACTGATGATTGTCCCCCAGCTGGATGAACTCCATTCTCCACCGCTCTCTGGGCTGGTCATGCAGAGAGTTTTTTTACCCAGAAGAGAGTGCACCTGTCCATGCCATGGGCAGCCAGTTTCTCCAGGAGAATACTGTGAGAAGCACTGTCAAACCTTTACTGACATCCCAGTAAACAACCTCCACAGCCTTTCCCTCATCCACAAGGCAGGTCACCTTGTCATAGAAGGAGATCAGGTTGGTCAAGCAGCACCTGCCTTTCCTAAACCCATGCTGGCTGGGCCAGATCACTCAGTCGTCCTGTACGTGATGGCACTCAAGATGATCTGCTTCGCTTGGTGCTTCACTGGCACCAAGGTCACACTGGCATTACCCTCTCTGCTCAGGAAGCTGAGTGTACCAGCCATTCAATGAGATACTCTCTGTAAAAGATGAGAAATCAAAACCTTTTCCTCACATTAGCATGGATGAGATGTGTAAGAAACCCTGAGAGATGAAATATTTCAGCAGCCATGCATGAATTCAAAAGGCAGCAGCACAGATATCAGTTACTTAAATATTTAATGTTGAAAGAAGATTTAATGCTATCCTCAGTGACTCTTTTTTTAGGTAACAAGAGAAAAAGTGTTTTTTCTCCACATATTTAAAGTAATTTAGGAGTAATTGTATACAAACAAATCTACACAATAAACAATCAAATAATGTAGCAGAATTATCGAAGTATATCAGAATTACTAGCAGGGGAGATGGGGAAAAGTACTTTTTTCTCCATATTCACATTCAAGAATATGTTACTCTGTCACCAATGCTAATCTCCTTTGACATAAAGAACCTGCTTTAAAAATGACACTCGGCATTTAAGGAGACAGATTTAAAAGTCCACCAAGTGGTTCACCAGGAGCCCTGCTATCACTGCTAAGGTTATTATTTCAGGATAAACCCTGTCTCATTTACAAGCTTCCTTCCCCTTCTCCTCCCCCCTTCCCCAGTGCTGACTTTTGATTTCACAATCTTGGTTTTTCTTTAGAGTAGTGATAGGGGGGAGCTCTCTTGTGAGGAGCTCAGAAATTATGATTGTGTGACTGGCTGAGTTTACTGAAGGAAGCTTTGTTCTCTCTTTTTCCTCCCTCCTGGGGCAAGCTGAGTTTTTCCCACTTTTCCCCTCCTTCTTTTTGAAATTCAGCTGGTCAAACATGAGCCATACATTCATAACCCCTCCTCTTCTCCACCCCCTTAACTCCACGCCCACAACCTGGCACATCAACACCCAGAAGCAATTGCCTGAATGGGTGATTTTTAATCACTGTCTTGACTGGCAGCACAGGGATTAAGCTATGGTCCATTTGAGTAGTAGCTTTAAAACACATTAGCCCCCTGAAGTGCTAGACTCGAAACCATTTTCTTCTGCTGTGTCTAGCTTGTATCTTTCAAAAACCCTTACTGATGGCTGCAATGCATAGTTTTTGATCCACAGATCATTACAGAAATGGAATTAACTGGCACAGCATTTTTAAAAAACTAGAACTAACCCTTCTTTTCAGAATGCAATAGTTCAGGATGAGAAACTACATTTTAAAAAAGAAAGTCTTTGTTGTTGCCTTTGCTCCTTAAGGCAACATTTTTGCTTATTCCTAGATCAACTGATAGTAATTATTTATTTTATTATTGCAGATCTTTATACTACACTTTCATGTCTATTACAACTTTGGGATGGATCAGACATAAACAGATGATTGAAGGTGTTGATCAAAGTCAGCATCTTCTTAATCCAGCATAGTTTCTGACTCTGGCCACACCTAACCACATACCATCTGGCCAGATTCTGCTACACAGTTATCTTTAGTAAGCCAGTGCAAATCACTTTTACCATAATGCAGTTCCTCCTACTGAGGATTTTTTTCCAGAAGTATCAAAATCTTTGCCACTTGTAATGCAGAATAGTCTATAATCTCTGAGAATAAAGGCATCCCATGCAGTAGGTAGGGTTCGTCTTTGCAAAATTTCCATAAATGTTTGTGCTGTTTAAAAGGAAGAAATACCCTGGATTTCATTTTTTTTAAAACCAGGTTTATACTCCATGCCTCTTTTACTCCATTAGTGCCAGTATGCCTCAAAATGAGTCTGTTATTGCCAAGATCAGCACTGTGTTAAGTGTCTGATGGTGATTTAATAAAAAAGGAACTAAACTGAGACTACCGACCTCTTTCAATTGTCACCTAAATCAGATTATAACCTAGGCTTTTCAAAGGTGAATAGAATGCTGTAGACTAAACATCCAGCATCACTTACATTAAATCCCACAGGAGCAAAACATTTTGAACTCTTTAGGAAGCAAAGAAAGCTAATACTTCATTTTGCTATGCATTCATGCTGGGATTTTATCGCACACTCAGAACACAGAATATCTTTAGCACAGAAACTCTATTCCCTTCAGCATTTATATTACAGTAAGTTAATTTGAAATGTTGAAGGGCTAGTACTCAAAAACACCCATGTATTATTCAGATCTATGGCTTTGTATTATATTTGTACTTGGGTTATGAAGTCATAAGAATTAGCATTTCCTGGAAACAAAAGCACAAAAACATGAACCTGAAAAACACAGTCCTTGTCTTCCTGAGTGCTTTATTATGAAGTCAAACTGGGCTTTGCAGCTGTCTCTAGGTGGAATGTGGCCTAGACTGTTTGTACAAAATCAAAATGTGATCAAAGTGGTTTATAATTATGAACCACATAAAAAACTAGATGGTATTATCAGCCTGTCTTTAGACATTACCTCTTTCACTTGCGTGAAAAATTTATATTATGTGCATACAAGGAAAAAGCAATAAAACCCCCAAACATTTGCTGTGTGAGGGATCCTTGAAATGAGAACTACACTGTGAAAAATTTCAAAAAAAGTGTCTGACCACAACACCCAGAATGATTTTCACTTACCAAAATCAATAAAGTAAATTACGTTATTCAGGTCTTATACACAAGTAACAGTGAAAAGTGTCTGACAGTATTGTGAACAGAATTATATCTGTGCCAGCACTAATGGTCTGAACAATGTAAATCAGACATGAAACCTGAGCCCTCAATCAGTGAGTGATGTAAGTTTTTCAGCTACATTTGTGTAGCACCCCTCCCCTAAAAAGTCAGACAAGAAAAACTCCATGTCACATATGTTCATGTTGCATCAGGAACATGGATATCCTATTTCAGATGCCGAGCAAAACAGAGTTTAAAATAATATAGAGGAGAGAGGGGAGAATATAAACAATTCAAAGCATAATACTTCACCATCCACTTGAGATTCTCTGATAAGTATCTTTCTTTACTTTGAGTCAGACCTGTACTTAAGGGCTTGAAAAGATTTTTTCTGTCTATTTTGAAGATAAATATCACCCTGTTGTAGCAGATGAAGTATAGGAGTTCTCATGATCAGTTGCTTTTTTGGTTCCCCAGTACATTGAATGGTGCTTGTTCTCATGACAAAACATTTTGAACACACAATCTTTTAAAGCATTCTCACATATTTTTATTCTACTACTTCATATATTAAAAAATGGGGGCCTGCTTTCAACTGAAATATTTGAGAAGCAAGTATTTTTTTATATCAATAAAACAACATTGTAAAAATATGTATTTAAGATATAGGGGAAAAGGGTGTCTTTTTATGGGCAATGTTATCAAACCTCCCTTAGGTTTCCTATCTGCCTTTCTCAGATGCTTGGGGAGTGGAAAGGAGTTCTGTGATGGTGCAGCATCTGGAACAGGCTGACTTCCAGGACAGCTGGTTAGTGAATTGGTTAGCAGAGTACTCTTAGGGAGAATGCTTCCAATAATCAATAAAATCACATTTTTGCCAATCTGGTATTTGACAACACTGTTCTCTCACGACCCTCTTTGAAGATGATTCTGTATCTGTCAAGCTGGACACACCACTACAGACAGAAATTGGGACATAAGGCTTATTGGTGGGTTTTACCTGATCTATTTAAGTTAGGACCGTGTCTGATAATTAAACTAATAGTAAGGTTGTATTTCCAAGGGGGAAGTGGTGAATAAATTGTCTGACACAAGTCACAGTTTTCCTTCGAGAAGAAAATACAGATGCAGATACTTATCTGAGTTCTCAAATTGGGATCTTTAGGTTTTTTTCTGATTCAATAGACAGGATGTATCTCAGAATGGTTTTGATTATGATATTGGTTTATAATACAGATGGGAAAATTGACGGCAAATTAATTTTTTCACTTTCTTACTGTTTTATCTTTTACTTTCAAAAAAGGCATATGACAATATATGTTTTTTATATATCCAGTTTTTGTCCATTTTTTTTGAGGAGTAAGTTGTCAGTAGTCTTTAAAAAACAGACCCATTTAATATGTTTCTAGTGACCTTGAAAATACAGGGTATTCTGCCCATCATCTTGAGTAAGCAAAAATGAAGCTACAATCACAGAGCCAAAAGGTGCCATTTTTAAATGCCCATGTGTGCTGTGACATTTCCAGTGCTCAGTATGCTGCCATCTCCTTCCTGAATCAAAGTTCTCTCCCTTTCGTCTCCAAAATACTCAGTTAAACATCAGAATTTGATGGATGCAGTTCTTCTAAATGATAGCCTTGTTCTTCGAAGTTTGGTTTTTTTCCTTACCGGAGTTGTACAACAGGCTTCATATTTTCCTGCAGCATAAATTTGTATAAATTCTAAAATAATGAGGCCTTAATGGAACATAAAATGATTACATTGCTGTAGGTAGCTCTTTGCTCTCTAAGGCCATTCCTTAGAGTCTTTGCCATGCATGGCTCATTACACAGGAAACGGTTCCAGTTTTCTTGTGCCCTACCCCCAGTTTGTATGTACTATTCCTTCATGGATCATAACATCTGCCTTTTTATTCCTGGATTTTAAAACATCAAACCGCTAAACACATTTTAGTATTTCTTGGAATTATGGGCATTTAATTGCTGCATTCAAGCAGCCAAACAGATCAGGTGATATATGGTTGGTTGAACAGGGAACGCTTGTTCATCTTTTTCTCAGTGTTATGAATGCAGGAGAAACATAAGGTGTCAGTTTGGAGGCTATAAAGAAAATAGCATTCAAGCACGACTTTTAGCCATTGAAACCCAGCAGCCGAGGGCAACAAAAATTTCCCATGGATTTAAAATTCATAGAACTGGCAAATCTTTTGTAGAGACAAGGGGTAAAGTTCATGCATTTCATAGCTTCACTAACTCCAAGAAACAACAGTGCCTTTATGTACCCCTGAGCTTTTCTATAGAAGAGATCTTTCCATGGTTAGGCGAGATAAGAAATAACGCAACACAGATACAATACTCCCATACTTCTGAGCAGTATAACGTCCTAAACACATTCATGTGCTTGGTCAGGAGATATTCCACAGCTTTGGTTGAGTTACAATGCTTTAACAGTAAAAACCTGTTTCCCACCTTGAAGAAACACTAGCTGCCTTTTGCAGTTCAGCTCCCTGTAAACCATGGAAAGAAACAGCTCTGCTCAAAACGGGTGCCTGGGAAGACAGAGCAAAGTTGGAATAATCAGGCCCCAATAGGGGTCTGGCAACAAAGCCCAGAGAGGAAGTTAAAAGGATTAGCACTATAACACTGCTTAGCATTAGTACTTCTCTCTCCCAGCCTGACCCAAACCCATCTTCCTCCTACTAAGCCCTTCACCATTTTTGCGGTGCTTGGAATACCCAAGTTCACTCGTGTATAACTTAACCTCCTCACTTGAGGGACAGTCACACCATTGTGCCCTGTGAGCGTGGCTTGCTCGTTAGCTGTATCTGCATTGTTAGCACCTCACTCAGGAGGAGCCTGGCTGGGAAAGCCGCATTAGGGAAATGAGCAGTACAAATGCTAATTCAAGGATATCTGTGCCCTTGCAAAGCAGAAGCTGTGCTTGCTGTATGTCTGCCTGGTAGTGCTTTAGTTCAGGTCCTGAGAACACTTTTAAACAACTTCCCAATCCTCTCCATTAATCAAGCTTGGATTCACATTCTGACTAATGCTGGAGTGCATGAAGTCTCATCCTCTCAGACAAAACAGCACAGGTGATGAGCTCTAGATGAGCACTTAGTAATGACCTTGTGCTGCTAATGAAGTCCTCAGGCCTTGACTATAAGGAGCAAAATGTGCAGAGTCTGGATATTGGGTTCCCTTCATCAATCATTTCATTCTCCTGATCTGCTGTTAACTGGTCCAGCATGACTTCTTAATGAGTACACTGACTATGCCAAAAGCTTCTCACCTTCAGGAAAATCTGACCAAGAATTTAAGTGTGGGCAAGATTGGGAAGTGGGAAATGTGGAGTTTCAGAAATAGAATATACAGGAAAATGTGAAATAATGGGAGTGAGTGGGAAAAGACCCGAGATATTGATGACTGCAGTCCTGGTTTATGAAGATAAAACTGTGTGGCATGAAGAAGCGACATTTCCTTCCACAGGTAAGGTTCCCATTAGGATTTCTCCAGGGTGTAATACAGGTTTCAACCATAATTACATTCTGGATGGGAGAAAGGCTTCTGAAGTCAACATTTTTGAAATTAAATTGTCAGTTTGTGTCGTCACTCAGTTAACCATGACTAAATACCATTGAGCACTTAAAAGAAGCTGTAGTGTGAATTCTGGTGAAGAAATCATCCCTTGCTGCCAGGAGACTGCAGTACCACTCTGCTAACCTTAGCTGGTCACACTCTCTATAAAGGCTGAAATTCATTTCACCTTACTTTAGATCAGAAAAACAACATAAAGCAAGATTTTGCTGCATGTCTCATACAGCCATTGCTGAATGGGCTATGACAGATGTCAGGTAAAACAAAGCCGCCTCTAAATGTTACTAAATTTCAGTTAATCTGATGAAGTAGAGGTGTCCAAAATACAGAAGCCTACAGATGACAAGATCCTTGTAATCCTGGGATTTTTTCCTACTCAATAGGCATTTAAAGGAAGCAAATTATGTTATAGATTTTTATGGTTTTAGTGCAAAGAAAGGTCCTATTTCTGAAGTACCTATATCCATGGACTACAAAAGAAGCCAGTAGCAAATGGGCTAAACCCCATTGTCAGCGACTATATTGTCAGAAGACTCCCATCACAAAAGTGCAATATTCTCAGAGAATTTACAGCTAAATCAGTACACTTCCTGAAATGCAGTCATGCATGGTTTAATCAAGATTAGAATGCCTTATTAAAAGAGAGACACTCATAATATTGCTTAAAACATGACCTAAATAAACAAAAAAGAAAAAAAAAAATAGAATCATAGAATGAAAGTCTTTTCAACCCAATCCAAAGATCATATAGTCCAACACCCCTGCTGTGGGCACCAGTATCAACAAATGACATTGCTCAAAGCCCCATCCAGCCTGACCTTGAACACTTCAAACGATAGAACATCCACAACTTCTCTGGACAACCTGTTTGAGTATCTCACCCCCCTTACAAAAAATTTGTTCCTTATAACCAACCTAAATCCACGCTCTTACAATTTAAAACTGTTGCCCCTTCTCCTATCACCACACACCCTTGTAAAAGAGACTCTCTTCAGGTATCTTGTAGGCCCCCTTTAATTATTGAAAGGCCACAATAAAATCTTCTCTGAGTCTTCTTTTTACAGGCTGAACAATCCCAATTCTCTCAGCCTGTCCTCAACAGCAGAGGTGATAATGTTTGTGACCCTCCTCCAGATCTGCTCTAACAGGTCCATGTTTTTCCTCTTTTGAGGACCCCAGCCCTGGAAGCAGTGCTGCAGGTGGGGTCTCACCTGACCAGAGCAGAGGGGCAAAATCACCTCCATCCACCTGCTTTTGAAGCAGCTCAGGAAGCATCTGGCCTTCTGGGCTGCAAGGACACGTTGCCAGTTCATGTCCAGCTTCCCATCCACCAGTATCCCGAAGTACTTCTCAACCTTGCTCTCAATCCATTCATCCCTCAGTTTGTGTTGATACTGAGCATTGCCATGACTTGATTAAGTTCACATTGGTTTGCTCCTCAAGCCTGTCAAGCTCCCTCTGGATGGTATCCCTTCCCTCATGTATATCAAATGGATCACTGAATTTCCTGCAAATGTTTAATTATAAGCAAATGCCTATAAACAGAGTCTTTAAAAATCTATGGAATATCACATTTGGATTTTCCATTGAAGCTGGTTTTAAAAGGTATGTCTTTTATAAGCAGCACAGTCTTTTGCTGTCTCATTTTGTAAATAGTATTCCTGACTTATAAAACCAAACACTTCCATTTTAAACTTTTTAAATAAGGGTGAGGGGGGAACACAACAAACTAAGAGTATTATTGGACTTAAGGCTAGCATGAGGTTTTTTTATTTTCTTTAAAACACCAAACCTACTGAAGATGCCTTTTCTCTGCACCCTGTTTCCTCATGCTGTATCAGACCTTGCTGAAGCACTAACACAGTAATCCTACACTTACCCTGGCTTCTCAGAGAACAGCAAATGCTCAATATTATTTTCACAATGCTGTATTGTTCTGCCCAGATCAAACCTGTTACAAAACATCTTTTAACACAATCTATTTAAAGCCTTTCCACCACTGTTCTTCCTTAGTTAAGTGAATATCCAACACAGCACCAGGAAGTTTCAGTGCTGTATGTCAATCCATACATCATTTGAAGACAGATTGCACAGATGATAAAAATTAGTTATGCAAGGTATTTTTGGGAAAGGCATGATTCTGCAGGTCCCTTCTTTTATATCTCCTTTCTTCTCTGATAAAACTAATAAGCCACAGATTTAGACCCAAACAGCTGAATTCCAGTTAAGTAAGGTAGATAAACTCATGTTCAACTCAGGTATTTAAAATTCTCACTCCGTTGTTTTTTCACACCAGTTTTCAGACTGAAGTTCCTGTGTTTGTTCCTAAGTTTTGTTGGGGCAGTTGCTGTGGTTTCTGCATCTGAGCTGCTCTCTGATGCTTTCCACTTAACTGCAGGAAGGCTTTGCTGAACTTATGGGCACTCTGGAGGGAAGAATAAACAGGTGTTAGATAATTAGCAGCATAAATTGATTTAGACTGTGTCCTTCCCCTGAGGTGAATAAGGGACATATAGTGGCTGACATGAAAGTAGAACTGCCTGTGTTGTTAGATTGGGAGAATTGGAGGTCACCACCCAAACAAGCTGAATAATAAACTCCTCAGTTGCAGTGTGGACATATGGAAAGGTAACAGACCACAGACTGACCCAAGTCCAGGATTCCTGCCTCAGCACATTTATATTTAAAAGATAAAGATAAATCTGCAAGATATTAAAAATATGACCATGTACCAAACCTTTGAAATGATGCTTTTAAAACACAGCCAAGTTTTGGCATGGTAAAACATCTGTGAATTATTCCATCCACTGAAATAAAATGCTCTGAAGCTTTGGAAAATGGTCAATGCATTTTACATGCTCAAAGTTAAACTGATAATACATCTAGAGACTGGGCAGAAATTTCCCAGGTCAGATTTGGGGATTTAGATTGTTTTATGGAGCAGCCTTTCTTAGTATGAGCATTGTCCACTTCCTACTATCATCTGCACTTTCCCCCAAATAATTTTCTGCTAGTGCAAGAACACTAGCAATTTATCTCCCTCATTTTGAACTATTCTGGAGGCTTTTATGACTTTTGATCTTTTATACCATCTCCCTTAAATATTTTCTGAGATACTATGACTCATTTCATTATTTGTGCAATTAAGATTTGGAGAGTGGATGTTCCTTGTACCCTTCTGAGCAACGGGAATTTGTTTTCCCCATTCTCCTTACCTCTATCTGTCAAACTTCTTCTGCCTGTATAACAAAGTAGTGTGGCATGAAGTCTCTTAATTCATACAAACAGATATATACCAAGAACATTCCTATATTTCCTTTTTTTAAAAACTGGAGTCTTTCAACAACAATAAAGTAGAAACAAAACCTCCAGATACTGTAGTTTACATATGTGCCAATTTACATCCTGTTTCTGAAACAAGAGTTGACAAGTCCAACACATGTGACCAGTAACTGCTATTCAAAGTTAATCTCTGGAAATGGTGACTGACATGGAGCCAGGCATTCCTTTAGCCAAGGGAATTATCAACTATAGACCAGCCAAAATAAACTCAGAAATTTCCTCTGGGTGTTAATCACTCTGAGTATCGTTCTTTCCCGCACACTGGGCAAAGAATCTTGACCTTCTGATTTGGAGCAAAATCTCACCATTAATTAAATAATTTGTCCATTATCACCTGAAGACAGGTGCAACCTTTTCACCCTACACAAGAAAGACCACATTAAGTAAATAAATGTCTATTGTAAATATGAGCAAATCCCCAAGCTTGTTTCATTTCCTGAAGTGCATATGCCATCCCAGTACTGCTTAATGCAGATCTGCACAGCATAGCACATTAACACATCTTTTAAGACTCCAATGGATGTCTTTGCACAGAACTTCTAAATGAAACAGTCCAAAGCCAGGAAAATTAATTATCATGGACCTTTCAGCTATAATGGCTGGACGTATGCCTGGCTGGAAGTACAGCATTGTACATCTCTCCATATCATGATACCACTTACGTTATATACCTTTCATAGTACCTTTTACTGAGATGACAACATCAAATGTCTTTATCACAAAAACTTGCTTTTCCCATGGAACTGCAGTCATGAAATTGTGGGGGAAAAGTTTTGGTATTGTCACTTCTACAGGGTGAGTCTTTATTCACACAGTGGAAGACCTACAAGCTCATCAGGAGTAATATTCTTACAATTGGAGTGAAGCCCTTTCTTAACAGCAACTTTGGTAAAAATTATTCTCAGAATTTTTTACCTTAATGCTGCCCCAGAAGTCCAGCTAAGAAATTTCAGAAATGAACATGCCTGAAGTTATTGGTATATTTGGCTTTTTGAAGGATTATGTGCACATCTAGCTCTCATATGCATCTGGTTTCAGCAGCTGGTAGAGAACATTTATTTGCCCTCGAGACTAAAAAAGTCAGAAGCCTTGCAGTTTGATCAGAAGACTAAGCCTTATATTTCAGCTTCTTTTACAGACATTAAAATACCCAAGATCCCAGAATACTCCTACGAATTTTAAAAAGACACTGCAAAGAAAAGCTTGCTAGGAAAATAGTTTTCCGGATGATTTATAAAACTAGACTCCATTGATCATCTCATTACACCTTTACACTGCAATGCAAATGTGAAGAACAAGTACAATTGGGAATGGTTCTTTCAAGAAGAGAAAGGCCAAACAGTTTCAATGGAGGTTCAAAGTGTTTAACCCTCTTTGTAAGCCTTTAGAGGCCTTCTTTATCCTCCTTACCTTTCTGTCTTCTACCATCCTTCTCTTTGTCTCCAATTTTTGAAATTTCTCTGCTGTGGATGCTGAAAGCATGCTGCACTCTACTATTTCTCTCTCTTTCATTTGTGCTTACCAAGGCAAGTTCTGACTTTGTACCACTAAAAAATCCTATTTTCATCCTCAAGATTTTCAAACAAGGTTCATTGTCAATTTCTGGATAAAGACTGCCTCCTCTGCTTTCCTAATACAATTTGAAGAAGAGAGGCCAATAATCTTTTCCTTCTCTGCAGTCTCCTCCTGGCCTCCTCTCCCACATAGTTGTTTTCTCTCTGGGCCTCTCTCTGTCCCTCTCTTCCGTACTTTATTTTCTGAGTAACCTAGTCAAGTCTCAGGTATGCACCCTGATATTTTAAAATGTACTGCTCTCAAGAAAAGTAGAGCTGGTTCCCCTGCTGTTTCATAGGAATAACACACAAACAGCCAGACCTCCCCCTTTCTTTCCTTTCTCCTCCCCTTCTCTTACCTCAAGTACCTTAAAAAAGTAAACACACTTGGACATCCCTTGGCACAGCACCAACCAATGGCACAAACATCTGCCAAAAGATGTTCAGAAAGGCTAAAATAGATTTTCTATCTTAGGATTTTTCAAGAAAAATTTGCAATTCCGGTTCACTGCTACAAGGACAGGAAGAGAGGGGGCAAATCAGTTTTCTTCTTTGTCATGATCAAACTTCCAGCTTCACACTGACAGTGCCAGGAGTTGTACCTCCCTGATGAGGTTAAATGCACATTTGAAAAAGGAGAGGGATTGAGACAGCATTTCCCCTCTCCTTCCCCTGCACTTACCTTACAGTTCTGAGAGGTATGGTGGTGTCCAGATACCTGGGGAAGGAGCAGAAGGCCAAAAAACTGGGGAGAGAAAAGTGAGGAGGCAGTAATAGAAAACCTAGAGCAGTGCCATGGTGGGGGTCAGCAAGGCTCAATACAAAGAGCTAAAAAAAATTGTTGGACTAAGAAAGTGTACTGGAATTAGTCTAAAAACTCAAGGGAACGTTAGGCAAAAAATCAGCACCACTGGTTATTAGTCTCTTTTGGTGCATACCTACATCGTCAGCTCAAGACAAATGGGGAAATAAAGTGCATTTCTCCATAAACCTGTTTTCTCCAGTAACAGCTTCCAGATTTTCAAGACCAAATGACACAATCTGTCTTCCTAAAGCTAACTCTTCTACAATATTTAGAGGTATAAATTCATAGAAACACACAATAAAAAATATCATGGAAATAGACAAATTAGACAAAATCCATGATCTAATACCCCAGGATTTCTGGTCCAGAAAGACAGATGATGCTTGAGAAATAACTAAAGCCCTTTGTGAGCAATCATGCAATAAGATATAGTTAAACAGGGAAAATCTGGGGGCTTGTTTTTGTTTTGTTATGTTGGCCAGGAAGTCCCTCTTGGAGGCTGTAAAGCAACTTTATCAACTAAGCCATAATGTGAGCTTAAACAAAGATAAATGTAATGTTCTGCACTTGGAAAGAAGTAATGCCAAGCAGCAGCACAAGCTGGGGACTGATGAGCTGGAGGAGCAGCTCTGCAGAAAGGGACCTGGGGGCAGTAGCAGGCAGTGAGCTGAATGGCAGGGAGCCAGTGGTGTGTCCCAACAGGGAAGGTGACCAGCAGCCTCCTGGGCTGCACCGGTCAGTAACCCAAGAAATAGGGCTGTTTCAGTCTACTTACAGGGGCACACCTGGAATACCATGACCACTTGTGGCCCCTCAGCGGGAGAAGTTGAGAAGGGTCCAGCAGAGGCCACTGGGATTATTAGGGGGTTGGAGTACTTAACATGTGAAAAAAAGGTTGAAGGAAACAGGTTTGCTCAGACTGGAGAACAAAAGGTTCAAAGGGGATCTAATCACACTCCTTGAATATATAAAAAATTAGTTATAGAAGAAGTGGAGCTACTCTCTTGACAAGGTTGCCTTCTGACAGAACAAGAGGCAGTGGGCATGAGGTGCTGCAAGAGAAATTCTGTGTAGATTGAAGGAAAAAAAAAATCTTTCCTCTAAGAGCAGCTGAAGACAGGAAGAGGCTTCCCAGGAATGCAGTGTACTCTCATGTGCATGAAATGCTCAATATTGTTTGAGGAAATTGCTGCAGTGACCTGTGCTGAAGAGAAGGTAGGGCCAGATGATCTCCAGAGTACAGTGAGAACTTTCCACAAATCCCTATCCATGCACAGTCCTCCCAGCTATGTGAGTCGTGTTGTCAGCCCACAGTCATCATCTTCCTCATGCTTTTACTGCTCTGGGGATATGTGATATTTATTTCCAGTTGTTGCTAATCCTTCATAAGCAGTTTACACTTCAGTTCTGTTTAAAAGAAGGAGGCACATAGGAGGCAATAGCAGAATTCTCCCCTGACAGCTTCTTTTGCAGTCAAGACATTCAAGGAGAGTTAAATTGTCAGAGGATTTTTTAACCTTCAGTAACAAGGCTTAATTAGGGATCAAGAGCAAATGTTATAGCAAAGAAGAGGCACCTCTGAACACTCATTCATATTGGGGTTTTGTTCCAATTAAGCTGGTTAACAAGGGATGTAAGAGCATTTGCATCTGAAATATGCTCAAAGAATTCAGATAGCTATTACAATTTAAAAATTTTTTTAAGCTGCAAATTCTGAGTAAGCAGGACCTTTTGAAGATTAGATGTGTTTGTGCAGAAATGGTGAGGAACTTGTATAGCCCTTACTTAGCTCGTTAAAATATTTTGACACTGAAAGGAACAAGCTCATGCTAAAACTCAAGAACAAATTTCTTATTATTCAAGAAAATAGGAATTAAAATAAAAATTGTAAAAAAAAATACAGGAAAGAAAGCCTGATTTTGCTTTCACACTATCACCTGATCTATTCAGTATTTGTCACAAACATGCAAATTTACTCACAGATGTATTTGAATAACTACAATAAAAGAGTATTTTGAAGGAGGGATCCACCTGACCACCCCAATAACACTGACTTCAGCAGAAGCAAAATCAGGCTTCAGAGCTGCTCATTTTGGATCAAGAACCTTGCAATACCCTACATTTTTTAGACACAGTAAGGGGCATAGCTATGAGGAGATAGGTAAAGCTAAGTAAGAGACGGAGCTTTCCCTTGCTAACATTTACCGAAATACTGTAACAGCAAAATTTTTCCATTAGAGGAAAGAACAGTAACATCTAATCCCCTGGTTGTTCCCTGATGCACCACAATGTGAGCCCTGGCAAATGCAAAGTCTTGCCTTGCAAGTGCAGATGGTAGCAGAGGAAAAAAACAGCATAAACATAAACATGAAGAAAAGTGCTTGTGATTTTGTTGAAGACTTAAAAAAACACCTGATGACTTTGTATGAGACTTCACCTTTCAGGGAAGTATATAGTGTGGTTCCTTTAAGCCACTCTATTTTACATAAGCGTCTAGGTAAAGTTAAAAATGCTGGGTTTTAGCAATTAAAAACCTTTATGGGGAAGGTGTACATGGCTATATGAGTTAGCACAGTCATTTTGTATTTGTGAACTTAATATTGAGTTTTAAATACAAAAGGGACAAGATACTGTTCAGAATTCAGAGCTATAATTTTGCTGTGACTAAATTTACTCCTTTTTGTTGCACTGAGGGCATATATAAAAGGGAAGCTGGTTTCAGGAGGTTTTTGTTTTGTATCAGTTTTTCCCAGATCTCTAGAATTAGCCTGAAGGATCCTTTTAGAGAGCAAGTAAATATATAAAATATTAGGACAACGCTGCAATGCAAAAAGGATGTTAAATTGCTCATCCAAGGAGATGACATAACAAATACTGACATAATTTCCAAGCAGCAAAGCAAAACTAGGTCAAATCACATTGACCTATCTAACATAATAAGCCCTTTTTTTTCAGATTTTTACAATGTAGACTGTGTCTCCAGGCATTAATGTCCCCTGTTATCAATGTATAGTGTTGTCACTCTGCTTTAATGTCTTATCACCATGTTGTGTTAATTAGACCAAAACAATACAGTGCACTTTTGAACTGCTCAAATCCCAGTTTGAAATCTCTGTCTAAATTATAATTCTGAGGTTTTCCAGTTAGAAATTAAGTCATTAACCCTTTACCCATTTCAATAGGTGCTGGTGGTGATGCCATGGTGATTTTTTGCCTTTTCTTTTGAACACCTTTTATATACCCTTTTATATAGCTTTTATGTATCCTCAGTGCTGTTAGCATGCACACTTGTAATTCCTTAAGCTCGATAATTTAGGATAGTCCTAATATTCCGTTAAGCCAGGAGACGAAACATCCTGGAGGCCTCACAGCTGGGACCAGAAAAGTCCTATGCTATCCTGAGAAACCAAGGTCCCCTCTAGGACATATCCTATAAACTAGGATAGGCCCATCCAGGGGGGAATTCCTCGGGATGGGGGGATATCACACTATTCATTTAAGATTCTCCTTGGGGAATCTTTGATAGACATGCTACTTTGCAAGGTCCATAAATTGTATACGTGATCTATCGTGTGTGTGCATTTCGGGGTGCATTTTGGCCCATTCCACCTGAACAAAGTCATGCACCTTAAAGATCCTTAAATAAATACTGAGGTAAAAACCCCTTTTCCCTTAAACCGTGTTTGGTTCTTAATTTTAAGACCAGGGAAAGGCAACAGTGGGATAGGGTAAATTTTGACCTGTATGGTCAAGACCTAAGCTTTGTAATTTGCTCAAAACCTGTCAGTGAGGAAATGCATGCTAGTATGGATGGCATTTAACACAAGGCACGACCCAGGAATACACAATCTCTAGAGTATCACATGGGCAAACCTGGTCTGTGTTTGACAGTGATGTGTCCCTGCCCAAGAGCTTTATCCACATGCACTGCCCTGAAAGGAACAGTCCTTTCCCTTGCTCAGGGCAGCCTTCCCTTCCCCTACTCTTGTTGTTCCTCTGCACAGCAGATCTACAACACGCATATTTTTCAGTGAGGTTATTAACAGAGTTGTGTAGGCTTCTGACTACAGCCCCTTGCAATTCCATCAAGAACAGAAATGTGAGTATTAAGAGAGAGATCTGTCTGTATCCCTGCCTCCAAAGCTGAGGTGGAACCACAGACCAGGCTGAGGGCTTGAGACCTCACTACCCAGGGAGCTGGAGCTGGTTACAAAGGAGGAGAAAAGCAGGGGCAGGAGACAGAGGCAGACCTTGGTGGTCCACAAAGGAGAAGACAATAGAGTGTACATATTTCGTGTAAAATACATAGATCTTGCAATAAGGACATAATCTTAGGGAGAGAAAACCAGTACAATCCAATGATAAAACCAAAACTTTTGAAGCTTGCTTCGTGATGAAAGAGTTCCTTGAAACTGGGATGCTGGCTGTTCTTATGATGGAGTGGCTGGATTTGGCAACTACAATTCTAAATATAAATGTATGAAAATGTGTAGTGTTTCTCTTTTCCTTTACTTTTCTTTTTCTTTCATAGATTTTTAGGTCTCCAATTACCTCCCAGGAAGAAAAATCCCTAAACTAATACACAAAACAAGCCAAATTAAAAAGAAAAGGAAGAAAACAAAACAAAACCAAAACAACCAAAAAAACCCCACCCCAAACAAAAACCCAAAACACCAAAACAAAATAAAAAACAAAAGGAATCATGTTTCCATATGGGATAACTTCTTAAAGAAGAATAGAATTGTTTTGAGAACAATGTTGCCATAAAATACTGATTTCTCAGTATTTTTTGAACGAAAATATCAGTCTTGGCTAGTGCCTCAAATAAAGGTTAAAATAAAACAGGGGGGAGATCTTAGAGATGG